>CAUZXS010001048.1:100000-172802 GCA_963585895.1 Sepioteuthis lessoniana | reverse complement strand
TGTTTATCTTATTTATTCATTCATTTTTTTTGTTGATATATTTTTTTACTATACTACAAAGTCCTTGAGTTTGGTGGGGGGGGCTTTTTCCGTAGTGGATTACATCTTGGTGGTGGTTGTGTGTTGGTGTTGTGGGTGTTTCAGGAGATCTTGTTGTGGGTGTGGGTTGTATTTAGAGTCAGTCTCAGACACTGAGTCCCCTTCTTCCAAACCAACTCGCTTGAATAAAGAGGAGTTTCTGGTGACTTGGTGGTCTCCTCTTTGCACTGTTACCATACTACCCTTCTTTTTTGTGACTGTGTATTGTTTAGGATTGTATGGTGGAGACAGTTTATTCTGTCTCTTCTGCTTGATCAGGATTTGGTCGCCTAGGCAGAGGGGTGAGGGCTTTGTTTTTTGTTTCTGTCTGCATACCATTTCATTATCTCCTTTCTTTCTATACAGTCATCTATCGGTCTTGGTGCTGGGTTCTTAGGAGTGATGGGTAGGCCAATGTTCATTTTTCTGCTGGTGCAAGCTTCAAAAAGAGATATTTTTGTGGTGCTATGAGGGGTGGCCCTGTATTGCCTTAGAAAATGAGGTAGCTGGGTTTTCCAGTTAAACCCTTCCACAGTGATGGCAAGAATATACCTTTTTAGGGTACATACAAAGCGTTTGGCTTCTCCATTTGCTTGAGGCCACAAAGATGTAATCCATCTGTGCCTAAAACCTGATTGGGTGGCAAAGTCTTTGAAATCTTGCCCCTGAAACGGAGGGCCATTGTCGGTTTTGACAATGGTGGAATATCCCTGCCTAGCAAAGATCATATTGAGGATGACTACATTTGCTAACAATGAGGTGAGTATTTCAACCTTAGGAAATTGGCTGTTGTCATTGATGGCGACTAGCAAATACTCCCCAGATGGGAAGGAACCTGCAAAGCCACAGAGATTTCAGTCTAAAGGGCAGCTGGGAGTGGCGTGGTGTGTATGGGTTCATGATGTGTGTGCTTTGGGTTCGAGGCTTGGAATGTACTGTCTTTCCAATAGCTTGTCTATTCCTGGGAATCACACCTTTTCACTTATTAGTTGTTGTTTTGACAATGCCCTGGTGTGAATGATGAGCTATGCTGATTGTTCTTTTCCTCAATTTGGAAGGGATCACAAAAAATCACATTATTTACAAGTGCCGCTGTTTTGCTCATGACTCAATAGCATGACTCCTTTTCTGGATAGGACAAGAGAGATATATGCTTGTGACGTGGTTTAGGGTTACTTCCCTTTGACTGGAATATTACAGTATCATCAGCTAATATATATGGTCATTCTTTTCAATATCCAGGCTACTCGCACACAGAAGCTCCATTCTTAACCCTACAATGGTCACAACATATGCTGCATAGTAATCCCATCTAATCATCCAATCCACTTCAAGTAACAACTCCTTTCATACTAACATGTAATCTGCAAAAGGAAGTAACTGTTGAGTCATGAGTGGAAAAGTCACTAACAGACCACTTCACACCCCAAAAGAAACAGTGGCACTTGTAAATAATGTAAATAAAGTATATTGCTGGGGAAAATCTATTCGTTCCCCTGGACGTTGACAGCGACAAAAAATGAAAAGCTTGGGAGCTACAGTCTTTGGGGTAGCACCAAGAACTTCTGGCGGTGAGCCCTGAAGGTGAGTTTGGAATGAATAAACAGGCTTATGATGCCCACGAACATTTTTTTGTTGATAATTCCTGAAGTTATTCTACTGCAACAAACCCTCACAAACAATCCTCTCTACATCATATACATGCAGGATAGCAACTTCCTTACAATTTTCTCCATGCTGACAAATAATCATATTGAACCCCCATTTATAGTTCTATTTGCAACTATAGTAACCCTACAAAGAATGCATAACCTTTTATAACCATAGCAACACCAAATGCCAACCTCTTTCCAACAAAATATCACAAGTAAGTCTATACTCTGAGTACCAACCTTCCCTTCTAATACACAATGATTTTCTCATATATCCTTTTTGCACACACACACACACACACACACACACACACACACACACACACACACACACACCACAAACAAATATACAGATCACAACAGGCAGACTTCAACTTTAACAAGAAAACTTAAATTTCACCAAAGAGAGATTCAGTGTCAAATTGTCTTGTATATTCCACTCATAAATAAACTCTTCCTTGTTAACCTATTTGTTTGTATGTTATTATTTCTTTCTACAACTCAGTTAAAATGGTGAATGGTAGATGTTTTATCAAGTCAACTTTTCCTCTTCACTTCTCTCTCTCTCTCTTTCATCCTTTGCATTACCAAATATGGGAATTATAAACAACATTAATATTAGAGCAATTTGTATGTTGTCTTCAAGGTCTAATCTGTTTTTGTTGTTTCTTTTCAAGTTCATAAAGACAGTTTGTTGCAAAATGCAACAACATTTTTGTAACTTCTGTACACACAATTTTAAAGGCTTTTACAATTTTTGCTAGCAAAAAAAAAAAAAAAAAAAATCTATCTAGTTCTGAAATTCCATGTATGCTTTTTTTTGGAGCAAAATGCAAAAACTGATT
Source organism: Sepioteuthis lessoniana (assembly GCA_963585895.1). Classification (NCBI taxonomy): domain Eukaryota; kingdom Metazoa; phylum Mollusca; class Cephalopoda; order Myopsida; family Loliginidae; genus Sepioteuthis; species Sepioteuthis lessoniana. The sequence goes on along the minus strand of CAUZXS010001048.1, from coordinate 170,227 downwards.
CTACAAATCCTTCAGACTCTTCAGGCACATCAAGAAAGTCAACTTAAAGTATGTAAATTAAGGTTTGAAAAATAATTAGAGAAGTGCTTTTTTAAGTTTGGTCATATACTTTGTAATTGACCCACTGGTGTCAAGATTGAGTTTTTCAAAATATTCACAAAACTGCTTACTTTGGAAAGGTATCCATGTTTTTTTTCTCCACTTTCTAGTTCTCAAGTAGAAAGCCTTGATCCAAATGTTAAAATGACACTGATATTTTCCCTTTTTAATTTTTTTTTCAATGAATTCACATGTGCTAAGATGTCAACTAAATATTCAAGATGTGAAAATCAAGATATTTTCAACTTATCTCCAAGGACATGTTTTTCAATACACCAGAGAGATTTCTGGTTCAATCCTGAGAGTCGACACTCAATTCAAAATACTTCCATGTGAAAGTCACTGCAACTTCTGTATGAAAAAAAAAGGCCAGAATATTCAGCTTCCTCATCCTCATATAAATCATGAAATAGTTGTGTGTTTTCTGCATGTCATTTGATAATCTTACATATAAGATCTTGTGTCCTAAAGTAAATCCCTACCTGTCCCTTTATAGTCTTAGTTGTGTGTTTTGTGCATTTCATTTGATAATCTTACATATAAGGTCTTGTGTCCTTAAGTAAACCCCACTTGCCCCTTTATAGTCTTACTACCAAGATATTCATTTTTACCCAAATTGGTGTAATTCATCCATTCTCCAACCCTTGTTATGGTTGTAAGAAAAACACACCAACCTTGCATTGTTGATGGCAATTGTTCAGGGGACAGAAGGCAGACAAGAGGTTGACCAAATAAATTAGGGAAACACTGTCAAGAAAAAAGAAAAATATTTAAAAAATAATACATTTCAGATAGTCATCTTAGAAAAATGTTAAATTAAATTGGCAATTCATCAACAAAGATATTTTTCTTTCGTAATTTATTTCAAGATGATTAAAAACAAATGCTATTATGAATGATTTTACTTAAATATATAAGTAAAATTCTTTGATTTCTGTTTTTAAATCTTTAAAATCAATGAAGTAATACAGACAACAGAGAGTATCAAATATTTTAAATAAGTTCAAAAGAAGTCGTAGTAATTAAAATCTTATTTGTCTAAAATTCTGAGATTAAGCTTAATAATTTGTATCACTTAGAGTATTTGGACTATTGTCTTCATCTACATTGGTATATTCACAACATCAATAAGCACTAGCTAACTACCTCTGAGTGTTAAACAAGGATCTCAACTTTGCTATGACCAGCAAGTGGATCCCCTACTTAGAGTTGATGGTTCCAATCAAGGTGTCAGCTTTGAAAATTTCTAAGACCTGAGCAGATGAGCTAAGATGGAAGGTGAGACAAATACTAGAAAAACTAAAGCCTCCAAAACCAAACATCTCAAAGGCAGAAAGACTGGCCATCAAATCATTACAGAATGATGAAAATATCATAATTCTACCAGCAGACAAAAGCATACTACTGTGGTAGTGGATAAGGTGGAATACTCCAACAAATTGCCAGTCTTGATTGGCAATGGTGGCTACTCTAAAGTAAAAAAAAAAAGACCCGACCTTGAAGACATAAAGGAAGCTGTCATACATCCTTAGTAAGAACAAAGATCTCATACCACAATTGAAATACACACAGCTAATGCAACACTACAGCAAGCTACCACATGTACATGGCCTTTCTAAGATTCATAAAGATGGTATTCCATTAAAACCCATTGTCAGCAATAGAAGTTCAGCATGTCACCCATTGAGCTGCTTCCTTGTGGAGATAGATAAATGGGTAAGTCCTTATCGTGTGTCAAGAACTCTGCCCACTTTGTGGGAAAAATCAGTAATACCCTGATTCATTCCAACCAGATGGTGAGTCTAGATATAATAAGCCTGTTCCTAAAAGTATCCACTGATGAGACACAAACAGTGGTATAGGATAAGTTGGCTGCAGATCCCTCATAATTACTTACATGAAAATCACTGTTACTAAAAGCTGATGCATTGAATTGTAATAAAATATTTTCTATTATTGACAATAGTAGAGTATCAATTCACAATGAAATTAATGTCCTATCTTTATTATTTAAAAAGTATATTGTTCAAGTTTATTAATCTAATTTAATTTACCCTTGAAGCATTAACTTAACAAAATTATTGATTATGATATTACATATTTTTTACACACTACTCACAATAACTTCAGGTTATTTGGCTTAATGTATATCTATTGTGCAGGATAATATTGATTCTATTATCATCCCTCAGTGGTACAAACTTCATTTTCATGAATGATAATGCAACTTGTCATCATGTTTACTCCATTACTACACATCTCCAAGTGACTAGTGACCCTCATATAGAGTGGCCAACCATTTAGCGATATCTCAACATAAGGATTTCTCACCACATTACCTCCAAGATCTGTGTTTTGCTGTAGTTGAAGAGTGGAATATCATATCACAAAAACATTGTGTGACTGATGAGAACTCTGAGACAGAGGTGTCAAGTAGTGATCAATGACAATTGTGGAAGCACCCATTCCTAATTTTATTATACTTTAAAATTTTACCTTAGGCCATTAAAGTAGAAGCAATTTAGTCAATAAAGGTTGTAATCCAATACTATTTTTTCTTTTTTGTGCAAAAAACATTCATATTACACATTCTAAAATTCAGAAACAAGCAAAAGTACATCCACAATAATCCCAATATTTCTAACTTATGGTGAGTAACTAAAGAAAAAAACTTCATCATATTTTAATAAATTCGTTATTAGAAAAATAAATATTCAATTAAGTAAAAATAACAATTTTATCAATAAAGTAATAAAGAAAAAAAAAATGAATGTGAAATGACAATAAGCAACTTATTGATAATACTAAATTTAGTTTTAAGACACATAAAAAGCAATTATTAATATGATTTTAAATATAAAACATTATATGAAATGCATGCAAAACTTGTGATGATTTATTAAAATTCAAATTAATAATAAAATCATTTATGATTAAAATACCCTCACCTGGAAAGCTGAACTATTATCACTATCGCATATTAGGAACAATGGTTTTCTGGTATATGGATACAAGTCACCTGGATGTAAACTAAGAAAAAGAGATTACATCAATATATATTTAATTGACAATTTTCATATACAACTAAGGGAAAAAATTTTCTCAGAAAGAGAATAGATCAATAAATGCTAAAAAGAAAAAATATTTAGAAAAAGTATAAGCTAAATGATTAAAGTTTATTCATAAATATAAAAAAAGCTAAGACTTGATATTTACCCCAATAAACATATTCAATATGTCAATTGAACTTTTAGATATTATAATAAATTACACAACCTCTATAAGAGATCTACTTATAATATAATTACTTTATTATCAATTATAACAATTTTACTTAAGTAACAGTAATTTTTTCTTAATAAATTTTAAAATCTAAGATTGATATTTTTATCATCTTAGAATATTCTACAGAATAATCGTATTTGAATCAGAATAAACTTTCAGAGAGCAATTCAACTTCTGATTTAAAAATACAATTGACATACTTACCAATGCATCTCTTTCAAACTTCCAGGCCTTTTATTTTTGTTTAATATATCTCCTTCTCTTCGACTGTTTGTTACTACTCCACCAAGGTCATAGGCAGCTATAAAATAGATTTAACATGATTTTTTTTACATCCATTTATCATATCTGCTAAGAGCTAAACCTTCTTTCACATACATAGTCACATTTTTGCTGATGGTTTCCAATCAAAACAAAAGTTAATTACATAGATTTATAATAATATATATTGGTGTTAAATGACTGTTCACACTACTATATATATAATTTATGTTTTGTTAACCCTTAAAAACTGTACTCAACAAAGAAGTTAATGGTTTTTAATGAAATAATATGAAATAAGCAAAAAATCAACCAATATCAAAAATAAAAACTACTGATTTATTTGAATGAAATTTTCCGATATTTTATAAAGGACAAAAGAAATATAGTTAATGAAGAAATGAATTCCTCTTAAGACTACTCAGAATCTAAAATATTTTGGCTATTTTAGGAAACTGCTTTTTATAAAAGAACAAATCCATTAATCTGTACTTAAGCAAAAGCAAAATGACCATAAATTTTAGTTATATTTAACAATTATAAATTTAAAAAACACGATACCTTATTCAATAAAAAAAGGGACTGCAATTAAAAGTTGAGAAAGGCATAATAAGTATTTCAAAATCTGCAAAGTAACTCTTGAGGTGTAATAAATTTTGCTTGAAAGATTTTGAGGATGGAAAATGGATTATGTAATTATAAAAGGGATTAAGAAAATGGACTATGTAATTATAAAATCTTCAGTATATACAAATATGAAAGAAAAATCTATCACTTTATTAGCAAATATAGGATATTCCCTCTTTGAATAATAAAGTCATCAAGTAGACAGTTTGGGAATTAAATTACCTTGGATTAAAACTGTTCTTTATAATTTAGTTTCATTAAAAGATAAAATTTTCCTATCTTATTATTTCCCTACATATTAACATAATTCAAAGAGAATTGTTTCCCTGTGAAGTAACCCAAGATTATTGTCTTCATTTACTCACCCAATACAGTATAATTCATTGAATGTATATCCATTTTTCCTCTTTTTATGCTTTGGAATACAATACATTATTTAGAGAAAAGTAATTTTTCAATAAAAGTGAAAAAAATCAACTGACATCAATCAAGATTATTTACATTGCAATAATATCAGGTTTGTTATTTTTGGTCATACAAGCTTCAGTTGTCCCATGAGATGCTCGTAAATTTAAGCAAGCTTTTATCACTTGAGTAAGGAAAGCTGACTCAATATTCATTTGATTTTTGAACTCAGGTACTATCTTAAAGAAACCTACTGTAAACAAATGTATTTTTTCACTATATTCTATGTAAAAAGAAATATTTTTTCAGAATCCATTTCAAAAGTAAATTAACAAATTTTTATCAGTAGCTACTTAATTTTGGAAGTTTAAATTTTCTGGTTGGCTATAATATGTAGTTTTTGCAATGTGACAGTAACACACAAACAGGAATTTGATCATTATAGATATATAGTGTTTGTTGCTTTGTAATACACAAAGCATGTTATGCATGTTTTTGTCCTAATTAGATACACTTTTTATATTTTGCATACAAAACCCCAAAATATGCTCCTATATAATGGTATAATTTATGTAGCTTATTTCAACAAAGTAGGTATAGAAAATATATCAAATTGTAATAATGATCACAGATTAAAAAAAACAATACAAAATGTATTTCAATAATATAAAATACCTTTTTTGAAATTTTAACTCCACAAAATTAGTCATAAAAAACTTTTGCATACTTAAGGCTGGTTTTAAATTTTTTAATGTCATTTTTTTGTCATAAAAAAATTTGGTTATACCATGTTTGATGACTACTAACCAAAAAAATTTCCAAAATTAAATAGCCACTAGTAAAATATAAGATTTGATGAAAATCAGTTGATTTGATGATTATTTAACTAGATTCTGAAAAAAATATTACTTTTTACTTAGAATTAATGAATAATACATTTGTTGTACATGTGCTGTGTACAGTTGTCTTGAGGTCAATAAAACTTGAATCATATATAATAGCATGAATTATTAAATTCTGTTTATTTACTAATTTCTTAAATATCTTAAATTCTGTTTATTAATTTACAAACAGTCTTAATATAAATTCTATAATCATTATTAAAATTCTCATGATTTAGTAATAACCAAACAAAAATGGCACATCATAGCAAGAGGTTTATTAAAGCAATACACTGAAATACTTGGAGAATAAAGCATTTTCCAGTCCAATTTGCAACTAAATCATAATTTTGTAGAGTTTGCATTTATGCTGAATGTCATTTTTCAATCATTAAAATTCTCAATATAATGGAGATAATTATGAAATACTAATTAGAATCCTTTACACCTTCCTAAATAGAAGCATCAATATCATTATGGAGAACAGCTACAACAAAATAAAGTGGAATTATGGGTCATCTAATCTGTAAATAATTCTCTGCAATATTATGTAGAGATTTATGTATATCTGTATGTTTATCATAAAACAGAAAAACAGCAGCATATAGTGAGATTTTTGTTACCACAATACTATTAAAATGTTCTAACTGAAAGAATAAAAACAATTTCTAGTCCAAATTACCAACTTAATCTTTGTGTTCACTTCAAATGATCCGATTTTTTAAAGGGAGACAACTTTTATTTATTCATTTATTTATTTACAGTTATAATATAATTAAATAAATAAATATAAGTCTATGTAGTGATTTGTTGTTGAGCTTAATAGCAAGGTGGTCTTTAAGGGGTTATCCTTCAATGGAAAGTTTTCTTCTGGAAATCTGTGATTTTCTTTTTTATCATTATTTAATGTTAATTGATTTTGATACTAAATACTGAGCCTTTTGATTCAAATAAGTTAGAGAAAAAATAATTATTTGTAGCTGAAGGATGGTAATTATGAGTAGAGTCGGCACTCACATACTTTTATTATATCAAAGTAACACAACTTCAGTGAATTCATTAAAGATTTTTACAAAACGCAAGTAAATCAGAGAATTAGGTAAAATCATGATCAAATGAAATCACCTTGTCCATAACTCATAAATTTACTACCATTAATAACTTTTTGGGAAATTTTGTTAAAAACCTTAAAAAAATAACAATGATAAATTTTGTTAAAATTAAAAAAAAGGTTCTGAATTTACTGACTAAAGGTCAGTTAAATCCAGAACCTTTACATAGTCTATATACCATCATCTGTATGTTTGGCATTTCCAAAACAACCATCAGCAGATATATACAAAAGAAGAGCTCCATTTGGTGGAAGTTCTTTAAAACCCGATGCTAGGAAGGTGTTGAGTTGGCTGAATGTCGGTTTGTAGAGCAGATATTTGTGAGGGTTGTCTCTTCGTATAGAACGATCACCATTTTCCTAGTTTACCAAAAAAAGAAAAGAAAAAAAAAACAATAAAGAGGAAAAATTAAACCATTTACATGAAAATGCATTGATACTTTTTAAAACGTACAAATATCTTTTTAAATTTTTCAATAAAAAAATATAAAAATATGATACTAAATTTTTAAAAATTCTCCTTTTGTTTGAATTTCTGAGACAAAATGTTGCAATTAGATTATATGAGGAAACTGGTCCAAAAGAATCAATCCAAAATTCAAAGCAATTAGTGGAAAAAATATATAATGAAAAATAATCTAAGAAAATGTTGATGAAAAAAATGTATACATTTTAATAGTATAAAAAAACTGAATTTCATTGCAACAATCTAACAAAGAAAAATCTACATTAAAAACTTAATTATCATTAATCTAAAAAGTTTTAAAATATACTATTTTGTTCTTTCTGATGCATATCAATCTAATTATTACTAAATTTACTCTACTTTTATTCTTTTTTGATTGAAAGGGTAATTTAAACACACCAACAAGTATAAAATGATACATCTATTCTCCAAATGATTTTTGTTGTCTTTTTATCTCTAGCATTCATGTGACTGCTCACTCACTTTGTTCAATTGGTTTTGTTAGTTGATACTATTCAAAAAGTTTATTTGATGAGATTCTGTCATAATATTGTATGTTATATTTTAATTAATGGTTGTTGTAGTAGACAGGTGGCATTGACAGAGTAGGAATGCTTATAGGACCTAGAGCGATAAAAACACTTAATAGCATTGAGAGAATACAACCTAGGATGATGACAGCCACGTTTAATGGCAACCCCAGAGCAATAATCATCTCATGCTACAGCCCTACCAATATTAGCGAAGAAACCAAACTAGCCACCTTCTACGATGAGCTATCCTCTCTAGTACGTAGCATTCCGAAACACAACCTGCTAATCATTGGAGGAGATATGAATGCCCAAATCGGGAAAAACAGACATAACAAATACAGCCTACACAACACATCAAATAGAAATGGACAACATCTAACAGATTTCATGATAGAAAATAGATTAACTTGCCTCAATACAAACTATCAAAAAAGAGGGAAAATTATGGACCTACACATATGCGAACAACAGTAAAGTGCAGATAGACTATGTCTTTATGAATAAGAAATGGAAAAATAACGCGATGAATTGTGAGGCATACTCCTCTTTCGATGGCGTGTCATCTGATCACTGAATAGTCACGGTAAAAATACGACTAAGCCTATGAAAAAATGCCACACAAACAGCGACCACTAAACACTATGACTGGGCCCTCCTTAACAACAGAGATATTAGAGATAAATATGTATTAGAACTAAGAAACAGATTCAAGACACTACAAGAGAAGGAAGAAAAAAATACCCCAAACGTTGAATATGAGAATTTCGTTAACGCACACCTCGAGGCGGCATCGAAGTGTATTCCAACAAAACCTAGAACGAAATATAGAGCCCCATGGGAAACGAAAGAGGTTAGAGAAAAACGTGCACTTGTGAAAACTGCCTCCAGAACCTATCGGAAGAACCCAACAATTGCAAATGCCCGGATACTAAAAAAGGCACAATATCAATTAGCAGGCATATATCTAAAAGAACAAACGGAATTCATACAAAATAAGATAGATAAGATTAGAGACTTGGTGGAGGATAGGCAATCTAGGATAGCCTGGCAAACAATAAACGAAGTGAGTGGAAGGAAAAGCACAGCCAAAGCAAAACTGAAAGCGGCAAACCAACAAGAAAGAATAAAACTGGGGAAACAGCATTTTGAAAACCTACTAGCTAACCCTATGCAGGAACCGATCACCAGAATTATCAGTAAGCAATTGGACATTAAACTAGGGCCGTTCACCAAAGAAGAACTCGACTCGGTTCTTAGAAAAATTAAAAATAGGAAAGCTGCAGGGCTCGACGAGATTCCCCCAGAAGTGTGGAAGGCGAGACAATTCGACGACATACTGCTCCGACACTGCAACGCAGTCTATAACCAAAATCCGATAGACAGATGGACGAAGGGATGCATCCTCCCCTTCCCTAAAAAGGGTGACCTCAGATTAGCCAAGAACTATCGAGGTATAACACTTACATCCATAGCAGCCAAAATTTACAATGCTCTACTACCAAACCGCATAGTACCCCAAATCGACAAAAAAAAAATCGATAACATTAGGGGAAAACGGCTTCGTGCTGACAAAGAAAAGAAGCAGAAGGTACCACGCAAAAACAATTACCGACGCCAACAACGCTGATGACATAGCGCTACTGGCCAATACACCCAACCAAGCCGAAACACTACTGCATAGTTTGAAACGAGCCGCTGCAGGCATTGGATTCCATGTTAATGCACACAAAACTGAATTTATGTGCTTTAATCAGAAAGGCGACATCTCCACTCTAGACGGAACCTCTCTGAAACTGGTCGACAAATTCACCTACCTAGGAAGCAGCGTCTCATCAACCGAAAAAGACATCGACACACGGCTAACAAAGGCATGGACAGCTATCGATAGGCTTTGGATCATATGGAAATCAAACCTGACTGATAAAATGAAACGCAGTTTCTTCCAGGCTGCGGTCGTGTCGATACTGCTATATGGACGCTGACTAAATGGTTGGAGAAGAAGCTAGATGGCAATTATACAAGAATGTTAAGAGCAATATTGAACAAGTCCTGGCAGCAACACCCCACAAGGCACCAACTATACGGTCACCTACCACCTATCACGAAAACTATCCAAGCTAGACGAACCAGACATGCTGGACACTGCTGGAGAAGCAAGGACAAGCTCGTAAGTGATGTACTCCTGTGGACCCTCCGCATATGACCAATCAAAAACAGGACGACCAGCTCGAACATACATACAGCAGCTATGTGATGATACGGGATGTAACCCTGAAGACCTGCCAGAGGTGATGAATGATAGGAGATGTGGAGAGAGAGGGTCAGGGATATCCGTGCTAGCCGCACGACATGATGATGATGAGTAGACAGGTAGATGGCATATGCATTTTATGAAATTTAGGTGATTTGTAACTTACAAACGGTTGCCTCCCTGGAGCTGGTGATGTATCATATAGTTGAGTGGTTAAGTCTTCTTGGGGTTCTCTTTCCAAAGTCTGAAGCATTCGGAACATGTCCAGTGTTAGTTCACTAAATTTTACCTGGAAGAAAACAAAATATACTGAAATTCTCAATCCATTCAAGATTACAGTGGCAACTTCTAAGAGAGAGAGACACTTAACTAAGATGAAATCTTTATTTTTTAATTTACAAACAAACAAACAAACAGGTTTAAAAAAGAAAAAGCTACGATTGGTAAATCTGTTTATTGATGGGGTTGCTTGCATGTAATTATCATGGAAGATACCAAAACTGATCACACATTAAAAATTTGTTATATTAAAAAATTCTTTTGTTTTTACCATGAAAATTTGATTAATGATAATCTTTTTTTTTTTTATCTAAGTGCATTATTAAAAAGTTGAGTAATGATATCTAAAAAAATTTATATTTTGATATTATCATACTTTTCAAGATATGAAAAAAAAATAAACACCATGAATTTTATATTTTTCATGACTATCCAGAATAAATAAATCTTACATGAAATTTTGTGCAAATCCATAAATGAACATTTTTTTTTTATTACTACAGAATTACAAATTTTATACAGTTGATTCTAAAGTCTAAATTCAAATAGTTATACAAAAAATTCACCTGCTTTGCTGATTGGTTTTAATTTCTGTACAATTATTGATAAACATGTTTATTATTTAGCTATATATAATCTTATTTTTCCAAAGCTATAGGATATTATAAAAGTTAAAGTAATAAATGTAAGCGGGAAAAATAGCATGTGAAAGGAAAAGAAATACTGTTTTTAATGAAGAATAAGAATAACAATGTTTTTACATAAAATTACATGTCATTATACAAAGCTGTAAATAATGATTTTTTATATGTGTATATAAGTAAGTAAAGTTAGCGACCATAGTCGAGGGTGACCCGAAGGCTCCCTTTTCGATAGCTACTACACCAAGGCGTAGGGGAGGGCGCTACTCCATTCCCAGGATTGCTCCACCTTACCCTTGAACCGTACCTTATAATGCTGAGTGTTAAGCAAGGTGGTATCAAGTACCATTTTTAAAGTCTTTGGTATGACTTGACCTGGGATTGAACCCAGGTCTCCCGGGCCATTGGCGAACACTCTAACCGCTGGGCCAATGTCCCGGTTACATTACTAAAATATATCAATTATTTGAATATTTCTATTTGTAAATTATAAAGATGTTTTGCTCTTAAATATAAATATCTTGTGATGAAAATAAATAAATTTAGACTTAATATAGAGTGTAGTTTCCACATATGTTTTAAAAAGAAGTCTATCAAGATGGTTCTGTAAATTTTAGAATCAGATGCAACAAGATCTGGAGAATATGACAAGTATGAAATTTTTTCCTAGCTGTGATCTTCTGCCTTTTTAAAATAAGATATTTTTTGTAAAGGTTCATGCATTATAATAAGGGAATGCTATACCTCAAACTGGGCCTCTTTTATTTCAAAGTAGTTCTTAAATGGTCTAACAAGTGATATAATAACTGTAACACTGACTGGTAGTAACTTAAATTGGACAACACCAATACGATCCCAAAACTTTCCATATATGGTCTACTTTGAATTGTACCTGTTTGCTGCCACTTAACCAAGATTTGAGTCATTTTATATTTTTGTACAATATTATTTTTTTTTACTTCCTTCTATCTCTCCAGTCATTAATCTATCTCAAAACACTGAGATGCCTTCTTGTAAGTTTAGATGTTGACTCTTGTTTTTATCTTGTCTTCAGTCAAATCATAGAGAACCAATTTTCAAAGTGAAGGAATCTTTTCATGTTGATGCAGTTAACTGTGAATAGTTGAATGACTTCAATTCAGTTTTTAACTAGTTCTTCAACCATAACAGGCTACAGCAATATTTGTATTGAGTTTAGACAAAGGGTCATTGAATAGGACAACCTGTTCATAGTTCATCTCTTAAATAGTAGTCACCTTTTTTAAAGATTTCAAATCATCTTTAGGAATTATTCCTTATGGCTATTTCAGGTTACTTCTGTAGCATTATTGCCTTTTCTAAAGTCATAGAACATTACATATTTTATGTGCCCTATAGACATATCTATATTTATGAGGTTCCATTTAGTAAGTTGAATTGTACTGTAACTTTTTAAAAACTGTATGAACAAGTGCTAGCATGTATTATTACATTTAGGAAACAGCATTCAATCTATCACAATCAAATTTTAGACATTACTTACGACCTAAAATTTAAAAAGAAATGATCTTTTTCTAAAACATCTACTAGTTTAAAAAAATATTACCTGTTCATTACAATTGCCTACAATGAGAATTTCTTGAAGAGTTAAATAGACTGGGGTGCCTTTGTCCAAAGGAGGTGTATTCATGGGAGTGAGTCGGTGTGATAACACTATGGATGAAGAGTCAACATCAACAACACTTATTATATTGTCAGCCTGTAAAAAAATTATTAGGCATAGTTTATAGCAAAAATCTAAAATTAACTGGAAAAAAAGAAAAATATATGAATAGACAAAAACTTTGTATATGAATATGAATCACTAATGAAATCATGTTTTAAATACTCTAAATTCAAATTAATATTGCTGTATGTAGGTGCATAAATTAATTTTGCTGCAAAGTATTACTTTCCATAGATAATTCAAATACTTGGAAAAATATTCTAATAAATATTGACTGTTACAGGACCTGATCTGATCTGATCTGATCTAGTTAGATAAAATATAAACAAATAGTAGGCTTGTCATAGATAATTTATATTTTCTAATCAATTACATACCACTGATTAAATGATCACATACCTCAATAAATGATTTTATTTCACCCAAGACTAGATTCCATTCCATTTGGTCATCAGGCTCATAGGTGGTGGTATAATCATCAATTTGTTTAGCTAATTCCTTAAAGATAATAACCAAGAAGAAAGGCAAAAATTATCAAACTAGATTAGAGTGATTGTCTGAAAAATAAAATACTTTATGAGAAAGACAAAATGAAGTGAAAAATGGTAAAAAATGACAATTTTCAAATTAGGTCCTGGAAAAGATCCATACCCCCTTTTCAATCCCAATCAATTCTAATTCTTTCTAATTAAATGCATTTTAATCATACAGCCAAAGCACACAATATATATTCAAACTTGGAATTGTAGAGTGACATAACATGATATTTTAACAATTTTGAGGGAATGTATTTTGAAAAAAGTATAAAGATACGTTTTGTCACAACATATCATTTTTGTAAATGACATGTGCTGTATCTTTATACTTTATGAAAAAAAACTTCAATCTTATAATAATGTCATCATGGGAAAATTTTACATAATTTTAAAAAAAGTAACACATTTAAATAAAATTTTGACCACTGAAGACAGCATTTCAGTGGAAGAGAAAGAGCATTATTTGAGCTTTCCAAATATTACCTGGAACTTGTTTTTATCTTTTTCTGTTTCTGAAAAAAAATTGAAGTTAGACATTTTTTCAAGAATCAAAATTTTAAATGATGAAAATGAGGAAGACTAACTTGAAGTCCATGAGTAATCCTTGAGCTTATGCAGCTCAATTATTATCGTCAAGGGATAGAATTGTGTAATAGGTTAGGTAAGAAGTAAAATCTCAGAAAGGATTGGGGACAATGGCCAAAATGACCAAAAATCATCAAAATCATAAAAAATACATAAATATTGAAATTTTGCTAAATTTGGGCAGCCTCAAATCAAAAAGTAACCAATCAATTAACTTGATTTTTCATTCAAAGAGAATGTAAGTATCAAAGATAAAGTTTTATAGTTTGGCTGTCAGGTGTCTAAAGTTGGGTATAACTGAAGATGAAAATATCCAAAAATCTTTTTGAGTCACAGAATATTTGTATTTTGAAGTGTAACTCTTGTTATTGCTATTTCAATAAAATATAAGTTCTACAAAATTCTTTGAAATTTTCAGTGTTTCAAAATATGAACACTTAGTATTTCATGTGTTTAAATGGATATTTCAATTTGAGTTTAAATTTAAAAAGATGTATTTTGATGGAAAATCTTGTTTTTCTTTGGTAATGTTTTTAATGACTTTGATGTGCTTGAGCCTAATAACTGTGACTGAAAGAGGCACTTTCACATAACTCTTGCACTAGTTTGGGTATCCCATCTCACATCCCTGAAAACAAAGGTCACTCTTATGTCACAAAATTGTAAAACTGCAAAGAATAAATTAAATCATGACTTTCTTTATTGACATGACCACAGACTCTTTAAAGAACTGATACCCACTGACAAAAACTAATGAAATTACAAAGAATAGTTTAATCAATTTTCATAAAATTACAACATTAAAAAGAAGAATTAAAGAAAAATCTGATACAAAAATTATCTTTTTACATCATATAGTAACAGTTATTTGGTTCTGACATTTGTATTTACATTTTAAAAAAAGACATTAAAATTGATTGAAAAAATTTTCAGTGCCAAATATAAGGGGATTCCAGATAATTTATGTTGTTGTTTGCAATCTGGGTTACTCTATTTTAACCCCACGATATCTTGCTGGTTTAACTTCTTGGATATGAAAGCTGTAAAGGAATTATATGAAAGAAGACAGGAAGGGAAGATAGGAGGCCAAGATATCTTTTATATTTTGCCTTTATTTCTGGGTTCAACAACCATTCAGTAGGTGAGGAAATTCTTCCTGAATCCCAATGAAATGGTTGCATCTCCCAGACAAAATGTTAGTTGTTTAGGGTATATATGTCCAAATTTTGGTGTTTAAGGCATTGTCATGAGATGAGTTACCTTCCCTTGGAAGAAGCAGTTACTTCCCTTGTTTCAATAAAATAGAGGGCTTCGTCAGTATACAGTCATCACGCCTACAAGCTAAAACATGCCTCGTCGATGACTATCACTTTTCTTATTTTCCTACTAACAAATACTATAACATGGTGGCAGTGGTGAAAGACAAACATGGAATACTACACGGAATGTAAAAAGACAACAGGAGAGTGGTTCTAAAGTCTGGCAACATTTTATTCTTCTTACCGGCTTTTGCGAAACAAGAAGCACCAACGTGCAGTTAAAGAAAAAAAAAAAAAGACGCCATATTGGAATTTTTCTGCTACAACCGTAAGTTGTCTTGAACTTCTTTTTCAAGTGCTTGTATTGTTTAAAATAATAATAGCAATAATGTCTAACCATACCTGTGAACCATTTATGTGCTGGGAAATGTCAAATTTGGTGGAATCCCTGAAATTTTTCAAGCAACAGTGTGAGTTATTCTTCTCCATGAAGGGCATTGCAGAGAACAAACAAGTTGACCACATTCTTTTGTTATCGGGGAAAAGAAGGTTTAAGACGGTATAACTCATGGTCATTCGGAAACGATGCCAACAGAAGCAACCTAGCGGTGATTTGGGAAAAGTTTGTAGAACAAATAGAGCCATAAGTTAACTTTCAGATTGCATGCTTTTGCGCAGAAAGTAACAGAGAACACTGACAATTTTCTGGCGAGATATAGGCTTCAGGCGCAAAAATTGCAAGTTCAGAAACGAACATGAGATGGAAGAAAGAATAATTGACCAGATTATTACCGGAACAAAATTTCCAGAACTACAGAAACAGCTTCTCAACAAGAACAAGGCAATGTCCATGTCAGAAGTACTTAACATGTGTAGAAGTTACGAGGTTTCAGTTAACTACATGAGACAAATGGATAAGCTACAAGGGAAAAGCGACAACCAAATAAGTGCAATAAAGCACAGACTTGAGGACACAGACAACTGTGGCAAATGCGGACTTAACCATAAGAATGGGAATTGCCCTGCTCGAAGCAGCACTTGCTCAGCATGTGGACGCAAGAACCACTGGGCTAGGATGTGCCACAACAAAAAAACTAAAAAAAAGAAACGGACAGGCAACCACAGATGAACAGGTGTACCAAACCCAAAAAATTCGCACCAGTGCAGTATGCACATAAAAATCTCAAGAACTATATTAACGTTCAGGACCAGGCAGCGGACAAGTTTGAGAAAATGTCTTTTTATTCAATGTAAGACCACGGAAAAAAGTGCTCTCGGACAGAGGCATTTGCCTCATTGGACATTATACTACCAAACAGGAAAGGTGTCCATGAATTAAAAACCAATGTGGACATAGGTGCAGAGGGAAATATTACGCACATTCCAGCAAATGTTTCCAGAACATGTAGACTGGAATGGTCGACCACGTCCTGGTACAACACAGAAAGAACAGCATACAACGGATCTTGTATACCACAGCACAGATCCATACAAATTCAATGTGCCTACAAGGATGAATGGAAGCTCATGAAATTCTACATAGTGACCTCCAATGTAACTACAATACTAGGGTAACCCTCCCTTCAGGACTTAAGACTGGTTACCCTACACTGTTCCATTCAGAGAACAAAGTGTGCCCCAGTCAATCATGAGACAAATACCCCAGTTACTCCATCAGACAATACTCCAATCAACTCCACGAAAGACCTGATTGAAGCATACCCAGATCAATTTGATCGGATTGGTAACTTCACAGGGGAGTACAACATTGTACTTCGACCAAACAACCATCCAATAGTTCATGCACCCAGGAAATGCCTCATCCATATGAGGGACAAAGTAAAGGCAGAACTAGATGAGATGATATAGCAAGGAATAATCCAGAAAGTTGATGAACCAACAGATTGGGTTAGCAGCATTGTGTATGTGTGCAAGCGCAACGGCAAACTCCGCCTATGCTTAGACCCCAAAGATCTAAATAAGGCCATCATGTGTGGCCACTACAAAACTCCAACTATGGAAGAGCTCTCACACAAACTGTCCAGCACCAAATCCTTCTCCAAGCTGGATGCAAAAAATGGCTACTGGTGTGTCAAGCTTGACGGAATCACAGTTGCTAACTACATTCAAGTCTCCCTTTGGAAGGTACTGTTTTTGAAGGATGCCCTTTGGCCTAGTTATGTCTCAGGATGTATTCCAGCAGAGGATGGACATGATAATAGGAGAGTGTACTGGAACTTTAGCATTGTTTGATGTCGTTATTATCCATGGAAAAACCAAAGAGGAGCATGATCTCAACTTGCGAAAGCTGATGGAGACAGCACGAACTGTAGAACTAACATCTAACAGTAACAAATGTGCTATCAATCAGGAACAAGTCAGATTTTTGATGCTATATTCGACAAGAACGGGATACACCCAGATCCCCAAGAAGTGGTGGAAATAAAATCACTCCCCAGTCCAACTAATATTACAGAGCTACAGAAGGTACTAAGAATTATTACCTACATTGCAACATTCATTCCTAGGCTGTCAGACCTCACAGCAAACCTCAGGGAACTCCGAAGAAAAGATACTATGATTGGAACAATAGCCACCAGATGTTGCTGCAAGAAGCAAAGGACTTGATATGCAAGAAAATGTTACTACACTATGACGACCCATCTAAAAAGTCCGTAATACAAGTAGACGCATCATCTAGAAGCTTGGGAGCAGCCCTAATACAAGAAGGCAAACCCATAGCTTTTGCTTCAAAATCCCTGACCGAAACAGAGCAGTGCTATGCCAATATCGAGTGGGAGCTCTTAGCTGTTGTATTTGGCTGCAAACGATTTCACACATACATTTATAGATGTACATTTGAAGTTGAGAGTGACCACAAGCCCCTGGGAATGATCTGCCTTAAGAACCTAACAGCAGCACCTCCCTGACTTCAACGGATGTTGTTAAGACTCCAAGAGTATGACATGGTCATCAAATATGAACCAGGCAAAGAGTAGATAGACTATCCAGACTTCCCAACAAAAAAAAACAAAGAAGTCATTGACTTAGATGTTGAAGTAGACTTTGTACAGTTCTCAACTGAAAAATTAACTCAGATCCATCAAGTAACCAATGGCGACCCAATATTGTGTGAATTAAGGGTACAGATTCTTCAAGGCTGGCCAGAATCTTACAGAGAACTACACAAAGACTGGTCATATCGAGATGAGCTCTCTATTGAGAATGGCATTTTGCTTAAAGAAGACAGGATATTGATCCCAAAATCAATGCAGACCAAAACATTGGAAAAAATTCATTATGGTCACCAAGGAAGTGACAAATGCAAGCTCAGGGCAAAAACCTGTGTTTTCTGGAGAGGCATAAACAGCAACATAGACAAGATAGTGCAAGCAATATGCCATCTATCAAGAACTCCAGAAGTCCCAATCTGCAGAGTCCCTAATGCCACATGAGATACCAGTACGGCCATGGCAAATCCTGGCTATTGATATTTTCAACCTTAATAGGCACAATTACCTCATTGTGGACTACTACTCAAAATACCTCTTCATCTGCAAATTAAGGGAATTCTCCAGCAAGGAAGTCACTGATATTATCAAGCAAATCTTTGCTGAACAAGGAGTCTCAGAAAGGCTTATCAGCAACAATGGACCCCACTTTAGCTCTCAGCAGTTTAAAGAATTTGCAAAAGGATGGGATTTTGAGCACATCACCTCTTCTCCAAAATACCCAAATCAAATGGCATGGCAAAACAGTGCATACAGACCATCAAGGGAGCCATGAAGAAGGCCATACTAGGCAACTGAGACATAGACATGAGTCTGCTGCGTCTCTGATCAACTCCAATGGATTATGTAATCCCATCCCCGAGAGAACTACTATTCAATCAGAAGCTGGTCAGCAATCTTCCTACAAAATGCACCAACAAAAATGCCTGAAAAGAGGAAATTCAGGAGTGCCTACTCCATAGACAGTCGTTGTAGAAAAAACATGACCAATATGCAAAGGATCTATCCAACCTCAACACAGGGCAACTGGTGAGAGTACAAGACCATGATACGAGGAAGTGGACTCCAGTAATTGTCAGACAAGCATGCACTGAACCACGATCCTACATCATCAAAACCCCAACAGGACAGGTTCTTCACAGAAACTGTAGACATCTAAAGGAAGATGTCAGCAATTCCAATAAGACACTGACATCTTTCCATAATACATCCACACATCACACTGAGCCTCCACCCCCTAACATTCCAAACACACATCCTGCTGAAAAACCCAACATACACACTGACATCTGCATGCCATCTGAAGTAACACACAAACATGCACATCAAATGCAGCCAAGCGGTAACACACCATCAGAAACAATTACTAGATTGGTTCGTGTTATAAAACCTCCCAAAAAGTACAACCTATAGAAAGTGTTCATACAAGTTATTGTTTTTCAGCGAACTGCCTGAACCATATTTCTAATGAAAGGGGGATGTCATGACATGAGTAACCTCCCCTTGGAAGAAGCAGTTACTTCCCTTGTTTGAATGAAATAGAGGGCTTTGTCAGTATACAGTCAGTTTACAGTTGTCGCACCTACAAGCTAAAACATGTCTGGTTGTTATCTATTGCTTTTCTTATATACCTACTAACAAATACTATAACAGGTGTTACAATGTGTTATATGCTTTTGAGAAGACATGTCCACTATTCTGTGTTTTCACTTGTAGTGGTCAAGTCCATTATATGGTGTCTTAGTTGTGATTCTGATGAGTCCATTATTTGGTGCTTTTAGTCGTGGGTCATTGGTAAAAGAGATGGCTGTTACTAGTGGAAAGGTTAGCCAACACGTCGTCTAAAGACAGATGCATAGTACCTTCCACAGGTAGAAGAAAGATTTAAGTGTTGTCACTCCACTGGTCACTGCTGAAAAAGAGCACAGGCGTCTTTCTTTTGCCGAGAGGGTTCTTTCTTTGTGCATGTGCCAACCCTTTTCCTGTCAGGCGCTTCTGGGAGTTTCTGCATTTTTGTATTTATTATTAATCTAATTTTGTTTTATTTTCATTAATTCCCACAAATACTCTAATTTAAAAAGACTTTAGGAGATTTTTTAAATCAATGAAAATTAATAAACTTTTCAAAAAAATACTGAATTTATTTATGAAAAAGTTACTTTGTAAAAAAATTACTGTAAATATATACATTTTTTTTAAACATAGGTAAACCACCCTTACATCTTTAATTTTATGATATTTCAATGAATATCTGTTGTAAGTTAAAGGTTACAAAGGTAAATCCAAGGAGAATCAATTAAATCAATTTAACTTTTGTTTCTTAAATTAACCCAGTTAAAACCCTGAACAGAAAATTCAAAAATGCAATATAAACTTAAGTACTGCTTTGTTTTGGAACATTTGGTTTTATTTCTTTATTGGAGATTTACCTTATGTAACATGGAAAAAAATCAATTTTTTAAACAGATTTTCAAAAATTTTGTAAATATAGTAAATAACCACAAAGAATCTGTTTACCTGAATGAGATTACTCTGTTGCTTATTGGTGCAACCTGCTTTTTTTTTTACTCTATTTCCTAGATTGCTCCATTTTACCCTTGACCTTTACTTTATAATGCTGAGTGTTAAGCAAAGCAGCATCAAGTATCATTTTTGGAGTCTTTGGTAGACTCGACCTGGGATTGAACCCTGGTCTCCCGGACCATTAGCAAACACTCTACACATTAGGCCAATGCAAATTAATGATAGTCTTAAAAGAGTTAGAACCATACATGCATATTGAGTAAATTGTTAATAACATATCTAACCAGGTGAGACATGTAATCTCTTAGCATCAGGTAAGTTTGAGCCTATTGGTCTCATTTCGCCATAATCCCTCTGATCCAACAATCACAAAAAATACAACTAGGCATCATTTTCTTCTTCTTAAGAGGAACTGCATTGACTTGTTTATCTAAACATCCATTTGGCACTCTTGTATCAGCATTCAAATGGCGAGTGACAGGGAGATTGCTTTGTAAAGCTGGTTAATCTGCAGATAATTCATCATCAAATGGTTCTGGCAAGGTTAATCTCACCATGATTAGCCTTGCACTTTCCACTGAGGGGGATTTCATTTTCTGAGAAGGAACACACATCTTTCATGTGATGTGCAATTCCATCAACTTTCACAGAGTGCTGATTGTTGACTCCAGTCACACAGCCCACTTTGAATCTTATGGTGCATCTACCTTTTAGGACCTTAATCCAGACATGAATTCATGCATATTCTTTACTCATGCTGCAGTTCAGGTAGGAGGATGGCATCAATCCCCTTGACTCTGACATACTTTGGATATTGTTTCCACCACGATAATTGGTGACATCTATTCCTGACTGACTCCAATTGGTGTCCATGCCAAGTTTCCCTTGCTCCAGTGTAGCAGTACTGGATCGATTGATCAACACCCCATACATGACTTCAT
Source organism: Sepioteuthis lessoniana (assembly GCA_963585895.1). Taxonomy (NCBI): domain Eukaryota; kingdom Metazoa; phylum Mollusca; class Cephalopoda; order Myopsida; family Loliginidae; genus Sepioteuthis; species Sepioteuthis lessoniana. The sequence continues at coordinate 148,828 of CAUZXS010001048.1, read as the reverse complement.
TACTGATTTTACAGCTGGCATGATTGTAGATGAGCAAACTCGTCTTACAAAGTAGGCTGCTCATCGGATGCTTATTATGCTGGTGATGTCCAATATCTGGTTCCCAGCAGTGCAAACACTTAGTGCCATTTCTTCCCTCTTTTTGATGGTCTTGAACCATTTTTGTGGCACCCTCATCAGTTTTCTGTTTTATTCTGACCTCACTAATGTCACATCAACTGACAACCTATATTCTACAATTAACTCCAAGAATACCTGAAGCATTCTCTTCAATAACATTTCTCTTGCTGCTTTGATGCACACTTTTGTCCAACTGATGAAACCATTCTTGAGTTAATCATACATGTACAAGGAGTCAGTTTTGAAATGGAGCACATTTTGCTTATCATTGAAGAGCCAAGTTGAAACTTATTATTACCACATCAAGCTCAGTCAGATTAATATTCTAGGAGTCATTATCTGGATGCAACCAGCATGCATCCTCAATCACTACTCCTTTTTCAGTGACATTCATGTTGCAAGAGGGCTCATACTGACCCACAAGTCCATTTCCTGGTCAGTAGCACACCATTCTCCCTTCCCAGGATTGTTTTTTTCACTCTGGCAATTGTTTCCTGTAACATCTTCAATGGAGCATCAGTCAGTACTAGCCAAAGGAAATTGCATTCACCTAGCATTTGATGAATCTGCTAGCCACATACAGAGAAACATCCAACAGGTTTTACATAGGGAAAAAAACTCATTCTGTCATGTAATTGGGTAAGAAATATCAGAAACTGTGCTACTTTGCTTCCATCACAGGGTGTTGTAACCCCCCCCCCAACTTCCAAGCCCAGTACCTTTGTCCCTTCCTTCAGGTGCTCTGGAAACCTGCTGTAGAGTCTGAAGTTTAACAAATGTTCCATGAGATATGTTGCCAATGCAACACTTTCATTGACAAAATAGTACAGCCCCAGCAATTGCTCTCATCATTACTTATAACATGTTGAGATCAAATCCCAAACATATTAAGCAATATCTTTTACCTCAAACCACTACTGTCTGATATGGCCACAATGATGTGAATCTGATTGGTTGGTCGTTTGGGTTTTATGGTATATCAATCTTTGTAGGTTATTTAATACCAAATCTATTTTTATACAAATAATCAGTTCTACTTCAAACAATTCAGTTTAGCATGAGTACAAAGTTTAATTGTCAAAAAATTTCTATTTAAGGCTATTCAGTTTAGTCAAACAGTTCTAATTCAAACAATTCAGTTTAGTGTAAGTATAGATTTTATTTACTCACAGTTAAATGTCAAAACAGTTCTATATTAAACAATTCAGTTTAGCGTAAGTACAGTTTCAATGTCAAAATCAGTTCCATTTCAAACAATTCAGTTTAGCATAAGTACGCAGTTTAAATGTAAGTACGCAGCTATTCAGTTTAGTCAAACAGTTCTAATTCAAACAATTCAGTTTAGCATAAGTATGCAGTTTAGTTCTATTTAACCCATAGCTAAAACCATATCAGGTGCTACCACTCTGGGCTAGAGTGGACCTGGGAGCAATGGTAATAAAGGGGTGCTCTGCATTCCCCAAAGCTCCAGCATTACTGGTACCCCACCATCAGATTGTTAAGGGTCATATCCAGGACACTCGTTTGGGGGGAGCAGTCTTACCCCTCTGCAGAGATGCAGACGGTGTATTCTACAGCCCCAACCGACTGGGCTGTGAACCTGAAGATATGCCTTTCTCAAATCCAGTGGGAGAGTCCTAGTGGCATACTGGCTAACATGATCAATTGCAACATCATAGTGAGTTCTAAGTTCAGTCATGCCATTATGTTTACTTTTGGACTAATACCCTTTGAAAAAGTAAGAACTCTCTTATCCTCTGCCAGTAATGTGTTAAATTGTACCACTACTGTTTTTCTACTGAGATGGATTTGGCATTGAATATCTCATGAAGGCTGATATGCCATTAAACAAAGAAACCAAACCTAATCAATTAAATCTAGTAGAGATTCATTCGTGCCTTCCTTACTCCATTCCCTTAACTTGGCACCACAGACATCTTCATTATCTGTAAAGGTGTCTACAACCTCATTGAGCTCTCTTTAGTTCATAATTGGATGTACTTTTTGTTTGTGTTGGATGACAGCCAACCAGTCTTTTAGGGAGAACCAAGTTTGTTTTTTTTTGGGGGGGTAGCCATCCATTTTGTATCTAACTCTGAAGTTTGGTTTCAGAGATCCTCTTGACATGTTTGAGAATGTGGTACTCTTATATTTCATTATGTAGAAGCTCTAGTATTTGTCCTTCTGACCATTTCCTCTTAGCAGTCCAACAATTCTGTGTTTGGTCAAACTCTGTCCAGAAATCTGGCTCATCATCCTTCTGGAAAAGCTAACAACTCTAGCTGTAGTGATGATGATGCCACTAACTGCCCTTATGACATTCATCTCAAGAATGAGACTAAACCCAACTCTAGTCATATCTGCAGCATTTTAGGGGTTTTCCATCAGCTGTCAATAAACACACAACTCTAGGCCTCCAAGAGAGGTACATGTATCTGCTAACCAGTGTCAGTGTCTATCTTCCTTTTATTCACAATTATGTCAGTTGTTGGTAGTGTTTCATTCTTCACTTCCTTGGGGAACAAGGTGACACCTATGACTTCTCCTCTGAGGCATTTTCTCTGATACTCTGATGTGACAAGCTTGGCCTTATTATATCGGAAACACTGAATCCTCCAGTATGATTGATCAATAGTTTCCTTTGCATATTCCTGCAAGGAGTTCTTAGTCAAGTGATTAGGACTGGAGTACAAATAGCAGATGATTTCATACTTTTGCATCTTAGTTGGTATATGACAGCAATCACCTTTTTAGATTCCTCAGTGCTGGTCATGATGGCCCAATGCTTGGGTTACTAGTTGTTCCAATGTCATGTTATCCATTCTTGGCAATGCCTAGAGAAGCTGTCTGATGAACTCTGACAGTCCTGACATGAATGTGCAAGCCATCTGCTGATCTCTAACAAGTAAATCAATTGCAAATCTGCTAGATACTTGTTCACCATTTCCTCCAGGCAAAGTTGCCGTGTTACAAATTGGTTGTATGTGATGAAAAAATCTGGAGCATAGGCAGTGATGAGAGCCCGTTTGATGTGCAGCAAATTCACCTCCACCTCTCTGTCTAGTAGCTGGTACAAGACAAGTATCATCTCACAGCAGTAGCAACAGTATTCACTCATTGTTCATTCTCTTGCAAAGGTCACATATCATCTGGACATGTTGTATCCACAGTCAACTGGTTTGTAGTGGTACCACCAAATTTATTCAATAATCAAACATTTTGTTCATGACAAAAAAAAAATGGAAGAAATTCAATCTGCTGAAATAGCTTGAGGTAACTAGATATAAAGAAACTGTAGAAAACAGCCACAAAGAATCTTGTCATCTGATTACACTGCTGTTCATTGGTACAGCCTGCTTTTTATTCAAACTTATGATCACACATGCCAATTAGTGATAGTTTTAAATGAGTTAGAACCATGCATGCACTTTGAATAAATTGCAAAGAGCAGGTGAGAAATTGTGGTCTACTTGCATCAGTTAAGTTTGAGCCTTTTTGTCCCATTTCTCCACAATAAATATAAAAAAGATATTAAAATAAAAAAAATATTTATGTCCATCAGAAGCACCCAAAATAATGTTTTTATATAATAAGTGCTTAAATAATCTAGTACTACTTGAATTAAATAAAAATTTGTAACCGGATATACACTTTAAAATTTTCAATTAATTATAAATGTTAAGCAATCAGTTCTTGCAGAAGGCCATTTTATATACAACAAATAATGTAATGAAAAAAAAAATCTACAAACTAATTGAGTAATCATCAACATAAATGAAAAATAACTTAATAACAACTCATTTTGAACTACATTTTATAGACAGTTGATTTTTAAACTAGTAAGCATCTTTCATAAATCATAATCAGGGGGTACATGTGATATGTGTATTTCTTCTCAAGGTGTTGAAAAAATATAAAACAAACCCACCATAATTTATTGACATAATGCTTTTTTTTACAATAGAAGTATTTTTTTGCTTTTTTAAATCAATTGTTGATTATATGATATAGGTTTTTGACATACCAGATATTTAAACACACACCAGTTATAAACAATTGTATTACTTAACATATTTTAAATAAAAGGTAATATTTTTTCAAGATCTAGTAAAATATTTGTTAAATTGATCATTATTTTCCTTGAATTATTTGGCTTATGATAGCTACTTTATTTCTTAAATATCTTTATTTAAAATTTTTACTTTTTGGCAGGATATAGTGTAAATAGGGCATATTGAGAAAAAGTAAACTTAATTTTCAAAAACAAATAACAGCATAAGTAATAAAGTAATTTTTATATCAAAATTTTCTCCAGTTCTTTTCAATAATATAAATCTTATGAAACTGGATTAAAATGATATATGAGATTTTTTTTTTTTTGCTTTTTTTCTTTTATTTTTTATGTCAGCAGATAACAATATTTCAACAAGTGCATGGTCATGATACCCAGTTAATACTTTTACACAATTCTTTATGGGAAATATTTAGAATTTTCAACCAACTATAAATGAGATTTACCTGGTACCTGAAATTTTGAGGATAATGTTTCCCCATTTCAGGGGGAAACATTTTCTTGCTAATTTTTTTATTCCCAACGTAATTTTGGAAAACAATATTTTTCTGATATAAAAAGATCACACACACATACATGCCCATCCATCAACCTGCTAGTATTCTCATTCTGCTGGCTCATAATTTTGAACCTCATAATACAGTTCAATTCATAGTTATTTCTGACTTTAGATCTCAATGGTGATGCTGATAATTTCGTAATTTAAATTTCATTTTTTTTTGTTTTGTTATTTAGTCTGCTTTTTACAAAAATAAAATTAGTAGTGATTAATTGAACTTCTTATTCTTTCCATATTCTACAATTTTTAGATGCAACAAATTCACAGATAAGGATGACTAATCTAGATAAATTTTTCATGTCTGTATTCTCATATGACACTAAAATGAGGACACAAGTGATATGTTGAAAACAACCCCCTCTTCAGTTCTTATCTGCTTTATTGCTTTTGGACTTGGTTTAAGGTATCTATCTTCTGCAAACTCTGAAGCAATAAGCATAGAAGAACAGTGAAAGGAAGCAATTGAAGTATAGTAGTAAGGATAGTACTTATATGACAAAAAAGCACTTCAAGTCAAAGAATTATTGCTGCACACAGATAATACATGGATTGGATATTTCTTCTATTTCTTTTGCAATTGTGCTTTCTTTACCACTCTCTCCTCTCTCCACAATCATTCAATTGTTTTGTGCAGCAGGATACAAGCTTATGGCAAATAGGTATGCTAAGCAAAAAATTATTTTTAGTAGTTCAGTTATTTTACTATTTATCATTTGTTTATAAATCAATCAGTTTAAAGTAAATAATTGTATGATTTTAAAAATATATGCTTTTACAAATATGATCATTTATCATAAAAATATTAACGAGCTTGAATAAATTAATCATAATTTTAAAAGAATTCTTCATTTAACTTTTTCCGCAAATTAATCTTTATAAGAGAAAAAGGTGTAAAATTTGTAGAATTTTTAATCATTGAACTAAAGCTAAAAAAGGTCCTCCAAACTGATCCACTTGCTAGTAATAAATGAATTATGAAAAGGAATTTCTTATAATGCTACAGTTTATAGAACATCGGCCTAATTAGATACTTCAGAAAAATAATCATAATAACATTTAATTCTATATTCTATCTTGGAAGATACTTGTTTGCAATAATTTTACATTTGATTTAAAATCTTATCTCTTAAAATAAAGGTAAATATGTGCTGGTATACATTACTGAGGTAGGCAGGTATATATATATATATATATATATATATATATATATATATATATATATATCCACAAATAAAGAATATATCATTAACTATGATCTGTGCTGTGGATGCCATGCACTTTCCCATTACTGCCTTTACAATGCTTCGAGCTTGGTGAGCAATTGTACTACATAGCCATCCAGAACATAGTCTACAGATTTAAGAATGTTCATTTGATCACTGTCACCAACATCAAAGCATCACCAACACATTGCATCCAACATATACTTAAACAATCAAATATGAATTATTTTCAGATATTTTCTTTTTGATTAATTATGCATGTTTTTATTCACATACATGTTTATATTAACAAATCAAAAAAGGAAATAGTGTAATCTATGATTTTGTGGTGAATGAGAAACCAAGTTACAAATGCACATATGTGTGTGTTTGTGTGTGTGTGCAACAAATCTTATTCATTGTAATGGACAAGGAATACCTTAATAATTTTTTTATTCAACTATTTTTATTGCTTTACAATGGAATGTATAAAGGAGGTGTAAGAACTTTCTTACTTTACTTTACTTAGTCCAAGTCCAGTTAAAATGAGCAAGAACAGGTTTTCTATATGGTTATTCCTTTAACTTGAGAGATGATGTTCAACAATCTTTTGTGCTAAAACATGCAATAATGAGATACTTACCCTCACTAGGTCACGCACAAGTTTCATCTTTTTCAGTAATAAACAAACTACAATGAAACGTGCATAATATCGTAGTTTCTTCACCATCAAGTCTGGCCTGAAGATAGAAAATAAAATTAAGTACTAAAACTTGCAGTCAGCAGACAGACCTAAAAATTTTGTACTCTCTTGTTAAAATAGTTCCATAAATCTGTACATATCATTCAATAAATACAGTGAATTTCTTAGGAAAAAAAAAAAAGTGAATTTTTTTTCCATAAATGTAAACTCTGCATTATTTAGAATTGGTTTATTGCAAAATTATTTTAATCTTGCTGAAATATTTGTTTTGAGGCTATTTAAAATGGCTGCAAACCAAACAGTGCTCCAGGTTTGAACAGAGGTCTGTCATCAAATTTCGGGTGGTTGAGAAGTGCAAGCTATGTGAAATTTATGGAAGAGTGTGTGCTGTATATAGATTAATATGTTTTAGTTAAAAAAATGTTTACAAATGGGTTAAATTAATTAAAGAAGGATGAAATAATATTCAAGATGAAGACAGGCCAGGCAGGCCTACCATGGTGAGCACACCTGACATGATGGATTCAGTTAATGCACTCATTTTGGCTGAAAGAAGAGTTACAATAGAGGACAGTTCTGAACAACTAGGAATTTCTGTTAGTACAGCACACAAAATGGCGCATGAAGACCTTGCCTTTTCTAAGGTCAGTTGTTGTTGGGTTTTACCAGGACAATGCAAGAAATGTGAAAACCATCAGTCAGTTTCATTGGGGACAACTGCCATATCCTCCTTACAGTCCAGATCTGGCCCCCTCTGATTTCCACTTGTTTGGCCCCTTTAAAGAATTTCTGCATGGAATAAAGTTTTCAAGATATTAAAAAGTGAAGAGCACCATGAGTAAACAGCTAAAATCTCAGTCAAAAGATTTCTCTGCTGAAGGAATACAAAAGATTGTTTTTTGATTGGAACATGTATTTGAAAGAAATTGGATTATATTTAGAAATGAAGGAATATTTTTTCTTAGGCAAATAGCGAGTTATTATATTGCAAAATTTACCCTATTTATTGAATGACACTTATATATATAGCTAAGATATACACACTGAATAAAGAGTGGTTGAATATGTACTCATTTATAATTGTTTAATAGAAATATACTTTCAATTCTTGAATTTATAATTTAAAATCAATAAATTAAGTTTCCAGTAAATGGCTGACAGAATCATCAACATTATCACATATACTATTGAAATCAAAAGGGAATAATTTATACTGAATAATTAAAGAACCATTTACATTTGTCACAATGAAATATTCTTTATAAAGATTATGATAAATAAATATAAAATATAATGCAGTGAGAAATTATTCTACTATTTGATAAAAACAAGGATTAATCAGAGTGTAATGAATATGCCAGTGAACACCAAAGATCTTTGAACAATAAATACAGAAATAATAAGTGCTGCCAAAAACAAAAAAATAAATAAATAAAAACAAAAAAACATTTTTAAAAATGTCATATCTATTTAATACATTACTTTTTAGGGAGATATCATTATTCTCTCTGACTTAATCAGAAAGGAATTAACAATATCCAATTTAATATTTGACAGAAGTCTTTTTTAGTAAGAACATCATCGGATTTAATTCATTTAAAAACAAAGTTAAACAAACAAAAAAACTTATAACAAACATGCATACATAAATGCATCATCATCATCATCATGATAATAATAATAATACATAAAAACAGATAGAAAAAAAAATAAAACAAGGAAACAGAAATGGAAAGAAAAAAACTGAATGGATGTTTCAAGTGATAAACTGGTGAGATTGTACAAGAAAACCTAGAAATGGCTACAAAAAGGAAACCTCAAGAGAGAAACTGAATTTCTTCTAATAGCAACAAAAATAACACCATGAGGACCAATTATATTAAAATCGATAATACACAACAGAATAGCAACTGTAGGTTATGTGGAGAAAGAGATGAAACGGTTAATCACATAATAAGTGAATGCAGTATATTAGCACAAAAAGAGTATAAGAACAGGCATGACTGGGTAGGAAAAGTGATCCACTGGGAATTGTGCAAGAGATTGAAATTTGACTATAATACAAAATGCTATAAGCACAAATTAGAATCCATCCTAGAGAATGAGATGCATAAAATTCCCTGGAATTTTGAGACACAAACAGATTGCCTAATCCTGACCAGAAGACAAGACCCAGAGTTAATTACCCCCCCCAAAAAAAGAAAATTTGCCATCTTGTTGATTTTGCCATTCTAGTGGACCACAGTGAAAATAAATGAAATCAAAAAGATAGACAAATACTTGGACCTTGCCAAAGAACTAAGAAGCAGTAGAACATGAGGGTGATGGTAATACCAATTGTAATAGGTGCACTTGGAATGACCCCCAAGGACTTGGAGAAAGGACAAAAGAAATTGGAAATCAGTGGAAGAATTGAGACTATCCAGACTACAGCATTGCTGATTGACCAAAATAGAGTCCCAGAGACCTGAGGAGACTTGCTGTCACTCAAACTTTAGTGAAAGACCACAAGTTAATGCTGATGTGAAAAACTTGCAAAGTTTGGTTTGATTGGGTTTTATGGTATATCAACCTTTGTAGGTTATTTAATGCCAAATCCATTTCTATACATACAAACAGTTCTATTTCAAACAATTCAGTTTAGCATACAAAAGCAGTTCTATTTCAAACACTTCAGTTTAGCATAAGTATGCAGTTTAGTTCTATTTGACCCATAGATAGGACCCTGTCAGATGCTCTCACTCTGGGTCAGAGTGGACCTGGGAGCAATGGCAATAAAAGAGTACTCCACATTCCCCAAAGCTCCAGCATTACTGGAACCTCACCACCAGATTGTTTAGTGTCATATCCAGGACTGCAGAGAAGCAGTCTGTGTATTCTACAGCCCCAGCTGACAGGGCAAAAACTTGCAAAGAGTAAAATAATAATGAATATAATATCATCATCATTGAAATATTTTCAAGATATATTTTTAATTTTTCAAAGTAAATTTGCGATCTTGTTGTAGTTAATCTAGCTTTTTGAGAAATATATTGCACAAAATTATTTTTGTTTTTTAAAAGATGTGTACATAAAATTTGATTAAAAGATAGTTGTTGTTGAATGTATTATTTGGTAAAAAGTTATAAAAAATAAATACTAAATAAAGTATAGAGAAAGAGAGAGAGAGACAGAATCAATGAAGAGACACTCCCTTCCAACAAAAAGTTAACATCATTCTATAAATCCATAGAAAGGTGTCAGCTGCAGGTATTACATAGTTGTCCCGTGCCAATAACTTATAAGAGGTGACTTAGATGTACCAATGTAAGATGCCCACATATTTCTAAAGAAACTGTTTCATATTCTATAAATCACCATGGCCAACTATATAAAAAATTTGAAAATTAAAAAAAAAATGACTAAGCAGCAATATGAATAGAAGCAAAACACAATTTAACTAGAAGCAAAGTGAAAACCACAAAAAATGAAATAAACAAAACAACAAAAAATTGAGACAATTAAGAATCAACTTTGGGAGTAGAGTTGAAACATGCAAATCTATGTTGGTCCAGGTAACCTTTGAGGCTGTCGGATATTTTTTTTATAAAGGATGGCATCCTATTTTTGTTGAATTGTAGTAGTGTCTGCAGTCAAGGCTGCATCATGTCCACATATTGTGAACAATTCTGTATACCCTGATTGGGTTGATCAGGGTGACTAGTGATGAAAAATAAGCAGGCAGTACTAATTTGATGGGAGACTTTGGACCAGGGTCACCATATGTAACTGGGAGGGTGGTCTATTTCCATCTAGTATCATCACAGCTGATGTTGCATATGTTCTCTGCACTACATCAGATAGTGTTTTCTGATTCATTGATAGAGGAGATTTGCTTGAAGCATGGAACATGACGAAAAGCATACAAAAGTTTTAACCTGATGAAGCAGTTCCCCAGGAGGAAGAAGGTAGGATGTGTGTCAGTCAGTCATAATCTGCTTACAAGCATCTTAAATTAATAAACTTTAGATTCTACAGTCAATCAGATTGCAGGAGGAAGGAATGAAGATCCTAAAATACAGACATCTTACATAAAATTCACCTGTACATGGTGGAGTATTTATTTCATGGTGCCATCACTTGTATCATAATTAACATTCATAATTTCTGATTTGTAAAGTTGATCTCAAGTCCGATTTTCAATAATGCAAGTACTACTAATTGAAGATTGCAATGGATAGATGCATTAATTTTTCCACAAGGAAGTCTTTTTTTTAATACCTAGTCATATAAAGAATCAGTGAATTAGTAAATTTATAGCTGCAGTTTAAACTAATTACGTATCACAGATAGAACAGGGAATGAGATTCATATACCTGATTTCAAGATTTTCTATATCTGATTTAGTTATTTATATGTAAATCTGAGTCTTGGGATGTTTACTCTTATACTATATTATACGGTTACACAGTTTCTTGTTAAATTTGTTTCAACTTCTTTATCCATTTAGTCCTTATATGCCCTTGCATTGGAACTTACAATATTTATCTGATAAAATAAGTACCAACAGATATTTCCATATCATCTGATAAAAGAAATCCAAATATGTGTATCAAAGTGAGTAAGGGTATATAATTATAATGTCCAGAAGCTATCAATTGTGCATATCAACAAACTGCATTTGTGACCATATAGAATTCATAAAATACAGCAGAATGTGTTTCTTGTACATAACATATCTACATTAAGGCCAATCATGGATGAAGCTAACCTCTTTCAAAATTCATTAAGCAGAAAGATATTGTCATTTACTGGTTGTGCTTCCGAAAACAATTTACTAGGAGTGAGGACAGTAACAACCTGTACCAATTATTCTTGCTCTATTTTAGTATTAATAGTACATTGGGACAGGCACCAATGTCTCTCAGAAAAGTTAATTTTGCTACGCTATATAAAAACTGGGTCTCTGTCGCACAAAATTAGTTTAATTTCTTTAAATCAAGGTGAATGAAGTCAGCCATTGAATGCAACAATATAACCAATGTATTTGTGCCCCAAACCATTTCTTAGAACAGTCAATAGTCTCAGAGCATAAATAAAAATTTTAGGGTCTGTCACACTTTTCCTGAAGTTCTAAAGAATCATTTAATCTCTGTGGTTATATAGCTAGTTTTTTTCTAAATATCTAGACTAACATAAATGTTTTATTTGTATTTTTAATTTTTGTCTTATTTCTTCATCTGACTCACCAACATCTGCCTCTTGTTGGCAGAATGTGGTGGTGATTGTGAAAAAAGATGTGGTAGTGGGTTCAGAGAGGTGTTGGCAGTTGATGAGTTCAGCTCAAATATTAGCATATTTTGTGGGGTAGATTTAGAGCAAGTATTTTTATGTTTGGAAGGGAATCTTGAATTTAGTCAGTTGGTTTCTCCTTGGTCTTCTTTTCTTGGCAAACAGTAGAAACCAGACTTATCCATAGTGCCAGCATGATTTTCTTCCAAAGGTAATAACTAGCAATTTCTGGCAATCCACATCCAAAGGGTTGGGAATATAGATGAAAGTTTTATGAATTACCATCAAATCAAACCCACATTCCCTGTGCAACAATTAAAAGTAACCACCCACTATTATATATTAAGTATCACCAAAAAAATAAAGAGTAGACAACATAAAAGACCAAAAAGTAATGAGAAACATGCATGCTATCTTACCTGGCAGCGTGCCGTCTGTCAGTGTCACATCAAGGCAGCAGCAGCAAAGTAAAAAGAACAAAGAAAACCCATTGACAAGAAATGATTACTGAAAGATACATATTTACTGGGGTAGAAGGTGGAATTTTTATGATGATAAACTGAAAGCAGACATGTGCAGATAAAAATAATGTAAAAGTGTGTAGTGAAGAAAGAAGTGAGAGAAATTAGCAGGTAAATAGTTGTAAAATTCATATCTTTTTAGCAAGGATAAAGCTTTAATACTTGCAAAAGAAATACTTGATTATATCATCAAATTATATATTTTTATAGTGGTTGATTTCTTAGAACACTAACTATATCATCATCATCATTATATCTTAATGAAAGATTAATTGTATGATCCATATTCCATTAATCTTTCAAGTTTCTAAAAGTTCGTTAGTTCATTTTCTTAAAGCATTTTCCTGTTTCTTCAGTTACTTAAATAGTTTATGTTATTTTGACAATATTCTGAAATTGTTAAATTCAGTTTTAACCTAAATTATGATTGTGTTTTATGCCTCAGAATTAGTACTTGACATTTTAGAGTGTCTAAATTTATCTTTATAGATCAATATGCAGGATACTACTAATCCTTTGTATAAAACCTAGCTTAAATGAAAAAGCAAAATATGACAGAACATCAAAATATTTATAAATAACAATAATAAATTTCATTATAACTAATGGCTATGATAATTTATTAGAAGTAATGAATTCAGTATCTAAAATTCAAATGAATAATAATTTCACATCTTTTTTTAAACAACAAACTTAGAGAAAATAGAAATTTATCAGTAAACAATTGAAACAGCAAAGACTAAATTAGATTAACAATCTATTTTGCCATCCATACTTTTTATTTCAAGATAGATTAATTTTCAAAATAAAGAAAGTTATTTATAGAGAGATTTATTATAATTTTCACTTGTATATTAATTACACCTAAAAGTTGTGGCTGCTTCTTCGATTTCTAATACCTGAATCTAAAACAAAAAGATTAAATCAATGATTTCTTTCTCAGCAGGTAATCCTTATTGTGCTAAATGTTATATTAATCATAAGTTCATCTTCCCATTGGATCATATTTTTCAGTTTTATTATCTCTTTTGAATTTCCACAAAGAGAACATTTGTGATGTAAAAAAATAAAAATACTTTTTTTTATATAGTAAAGAATGGTACATAGCAAAATAATAATAGTCAATAAGAGACATTTTTAATGGTAAGTTAGTAATTTAAAAACTTCACTGTCAAATTTTATCAAGTTGTTAATGATAATAAAGCATGCATACATTTTTAAATACATTTTGAAATAAAACAGTTCTCATGAAAGAAAATAATAATCATTGCTAATTAATTCTTGAAACTAGGAACTGTACAAGCAATATGCTTCAGAGATCAAGAGGCAATGATCTTAAGTATGCTAACATAACATAAAAAAATTATCATTCAATGAAAAGTATCACTTAAACAACTAGTGACATCAGGTAGTTTCAAGTATCAATTATTAAATGAGATTCTATGGTAACTTAATTTTTACAAATTATATATCTCAACCATTATTAGTCTTTAGCACTATGAAAGATGACCAAGAATTATAGAAATAACAATCTTATGAGATGTAAAAAGACATAAAAATATTTGTTGCAAGAAGCTGATAATAAAATCTTTATGTGTCACAAAGAGCTTTGACAGCTATATCAAATCACATGAATCAAAGTATGTTCTCAGTATTGTTTAATGGTACAAAGACTTTTCCTTCTAAATCAGTATTCATAAACTTGGTCATAGCTATTATAATTGTTGAAATTCATCTTGCTGTGCTTATTTCAATTAGAATTTGTCTTTTAAGCCTAAATCTTATAAGAATTAAAGATACCATCAGATATAATATTGCTGACATCAGTTCAATTTAGAAAGTAGCTTGAGAAAAAAGATTCTCTTTACATTCTTCTGCTCTATGAACATGAATATGGAATTATGAAAAATGGTTTATTATAATTGATAACTACAGTGAAATCACAGATGTCCACTTGTTTTTATAAAAAAAAAAAGAGTTAAACTTTTGCTTTATGTTGTGCATTGCTTAATTCAGGTAGTATTTTCATTTTTCACCTAGAGATCTTATAGTTTTGCAATTGGAAGATAATTTTTTGGACTTTGATTAATATAACTCAATTTTTTCCTGGTTTTCAGAAAATTCCCATAAATTCATTTAGTGATATTATATATGTCCAGAAATAGATTGGATAATTTTCAATTTGCAAAATAAAATATTCTTCAGTTGTTTACATCGTTGAATAAAGATTTAAAAAATAGAATGTTAAGGATCAGACCTAACAAAAACAAAAATATCAAAGTTATCCCCCGCCGAAGGATTGAAAGGGAGTTGCCTCCCATGGACAGTGTATTGTGGGATTGCAGGAACCAAAAGAACAGATACACATGAGTGACAACAAAGACAGACTTAAAATCAGCCATGAGACACATGGACATTTACACACAAAGTTAAAACAGCTTCTTTTCCTGGTCAATAAACGCATGTCTCTGCCAATGTTTAAAACAACCTAATTATTTTCTTGTACACCACAAGTTTTCAGTTTTGTTAACACATTTTTCTTTGTTCATAAAAATGTAACAAGTTTGGCAACAAAGATTTTCTTTCGGATTCTGGAACCTACACATCTACCAAAGGAAAAATGGATTCGGCAATGCAACAGCTATTACAACAACAATTAAGGTTGATGGAATTATTTACAGAAAGACTATCTACACCACATCTCAGGAAACAAAATTATGTACAAGGATCATTAAATAAGTTTCCAGACTTTTTTCGTACGGGCACTTTTATTGATAGTACACACATGAAACTCTAATCCCCTTTGAAGTAGTCTCCTCCAGCTGCAATGCACTTGTACCATTCCAACAACTTCTGGAAGGCCCTATGGAAGTCCTCTTGTGTGAGTGTCTCAATGACCTTCGTCACAGCCTCTTTCATCTCCTCAATTGTCTCATAATGACAGCCTCTAAGTTTTTCCTTGAGCTTAGGGAATAACCAAGAGTCACAGGGAGCAAGGTCTGGACTATAGGGAGGGTAAGGAACTGTCTTGATGCCCATCTTGGTCAAATAGTCTGTGACAAGGATGGGGTTGTTGACTGGCGCATTGTCCTGGTGGAAATGCCACTGACCCGATTTGAAGAGTGCTGTCCTCTTCCGACAGAATCTCTTCCTGAAGTCCCTTATAACCTCAACATAGTAACCCTAACCCTTTGGCCAATCAAGTCTGGTGTATTGACTTCCTTACTCCTTCCACACCTCTCATCATCCCTCACTGACTCCCTGCCTTCCTTGAATCTCTTATGCCACTCAAAAATTGATGCTCGATTCATACAAGATGCTCCAAAAGCAGTCTGAATCATTCCATACGTTTCTGTGGCATTTTTTCCAAGTTTAAAACAGAATTTTATTGCATATCGTTCTTCTAAAGTGTCCTCATTTTTGAAATTCCCCAGCTGTGACAATCAGGCTTTAGTAGGGTGTATTCCAATTTCTGCTGTAGCTGTTGATTTGAACCTGAAATCATAAAAATTGGTTAGTCATCTCATAAGATGTATAGCAATAACATACTGAATTTTCAAGAGTCTACGACAATTTTAAATGCCTGTACAAAAAAGTCTGGAAACTTATTGAATGTACCACATACACCCACCAGGAGATGCAGAATCGGTCAGATGTTCTATCATAGAATTTCACTGAGTGGTTCACATGTTATGATATCTTTAGCATTGGATTTGAAGGAACAGGTGGACAACTAAGAAAGTTTGGCTACAATTTCACAGAGTCAGTGGAAATTTTAAAACAAATATTCAGTGAGTGCACCTCACTATTTAACATTTGCTTTTTAACTGTTTAAACATTAAAAAATGTGATACAGTCAATATCATGACATATGCAAACACCGTCAACAAAGAATGCAAGTGGTTGTGGGTTGAGGTCCACAGGTGATGCTGAGGTTTGAAAAAGAATTCTGTCAAAAATAGAACAGAACCCAGATATTATTTTACAACAATTTGCAGTGGAGTGTTAGTGGTTGGTGAATCTTAAGCCTGATTCACATATGGTACAGCAGTCAGTACCAGCAACAACGCCTGCAGTCAACACCATTCAAAAACAACAGAATGCAATGTCACAAGGCTCAACACATAAAAGCTTCTATTTGCTTGCTGGAATGGTTGTAGCTGGTATTTTGCTCGAAAGTCGTGAGTGCAAAAAGCAAGGACATAAAGAAGGATTCTACACCCCATTGGTACATAAAATAACACACAAGTGACCACATCACAAACACAGACAACAAAGAAAAACACATATGAACAGTCTGGTACCAAACTTTCTCTCCAACAATAAGTCAAATCAAAAATATGTGTCAGTAAAACTGAACAGCCACTCAGTTTGGTTACCAATAGACATTGTGTTGGACATAACTCTCACCGCACAGAGACTATGGAAAACCATAGGCCAGATTCCACTAACAACTACAAGACGTGTAGCATAGAGTGCATCTGGGGAGTGTGTCTACATCAACAGGGAATTGAGACAACTTATTGAGTCTTGATTTTATCAAGTCACTGGACATACCACTCAATTCTGTTTGTAATTCAGTTTCCAGATCTCTAGCTCAGAGTGCCATTACAGAGCAGACCAATGATACTATCAAGTTTTTTCCCCAGTTTTCACAGATGACCTTGGATGCTGCACTCAAGCAGAAGCTACACTGACACTCAAACCATCTGCTACACCTGTTTTCTGACCTAAGCGACTAGAGCAGTCATGGTCCCGGATACATGTTGACTTTGCTGGCCCTATCAATGGCCATATATTTTTGGTAGTGGTCGATACCCATTCCAAAAAAGCCAGAAAATTTCCCATTGCAGAAGGCAGATACCCACTTGATGATTGCCATTTTTAAATGACTATTCAGCCAACATGGGCTGCTGGACACATCAGTCTCAGATAATAAATCCCAATTTACATCTGAGATATTCCAGTATTTCTGCAGTTCATGCTGCATCACACATGTTCATCACCACCCAACCACCCACAATTTAATGGTCAAGCAAAATGTTTTGTGGATACCTTTAAACATGCTCTGCTCAAAGGGGGAGGGAACAACAACCGAGGAGATACTGAATACATTTATTCTTTTGTACCAAACAACACCTCATGCTAGAGTGAAAAATGGAATGTTTCCAGTAGAAGCACTCATAGGACAAAAGCTTCAGACTACACTGGATGCCTTATGCCTACAAAAATAAAAATAAAGGCAAGATGCATCCTAAAATAAAACAAAACCATTCTCAGTCAGCACAGCAGTGTTTGTGAGAAACCACAGGCCTGGACAGACAAACTAGATTCCAGGTATCAAATACAAAAAAAATGTTCATCTATGACGTGAAAGTTGGTAAACAATTCTGGACATGACATAGAAACCAATGATGGCCCAGGTACACTCAGAACAACAAGGTTAACAATATGCAAACCATACCATTTGACATATTAATGGACATATTTGAATGACTATCTCTGTTACCTCCTGCGCAGACAAATGCAAGTGAAACAGAAGCAAGACCTCACTGGATCTTACCAAAGTGCAATTGCACAAGAGTGAGGTATCTCTAAATTAATCCCAAGCGTGCTTGCAATAGTTAAATACTAAAAAGTGGAGGTGTTAGGGATCAGACCTTACAAAAAAATTTCAAAATTATCCCTCCTGAAGAACTGAAAGGGAGTTGCCTCCCATGGACAGTGTATTGTGGGATTGCAGGAACCAGAAGAACAGATACACATGAGTGACAACAAAGACAGACTTAAAATCAGCCATGAGACACATGGACATGTATTTGACAGTTACACACAAAGTTAAAACAGCTTCTTTTCCTGGTCAATAAATGCATATTTCTGCTTGTGTTTAAAAAAACCTAATTGTTTTCTTGTACACCACAAGTCTGCCTCTTTTCAGTTTTGTTAACACATTTTTCTTTGTTCATAA
Source organism: Sepioteuthis lessoniana (assembly GCA_963585895.1). Lineage (NCBI taxonomy): Eukaryota > Metazoa > Mollusca > Cephalopoda > Myopsida > Loliginidae > Sepioteuthis > Sepioteuthis lessoniana. The sequence goes on along the minus strand of CAUZXS010001048.1, from coordinate 130,412 downwards.
AAACATAACAATTAAATAGACAGTTCTATTTTCAGTCAGAAGCGTGTATTTAATTTGGTTATGTCTTAATAGATAAGACAAAAAGCATCTATTTACTATAGGCATTACTTTCAGTGATACCATTTTTTTAACAGTTGTAATCAAAGTAATTATTTATGATATTACTTCCATAAATCTATTACCGAAGCTAAATTTATCAATGTGTGATAATATTATCATTAATTTGAATGGAGTGGAAATCCTCAGTCAAAATTGTAGAGTTAAAAGCTAATAAAAAAATACATCGAATGTCAAAATTCCAGGGTCATATGTCCAAATGTTAAAAAGAATATGCAAGAAATAAGGATCCTATTGCAAAAGAAATAAAACAACACACAATTGCAGAATCTTTAATTTGTCTTGCCAAACATTGTACAATTGTTTTAATTGTACAATGTTTAGCCCAGAATAGGAAAATCAAATTAGTAAAATTCCATTATCTGATAATACCATAGCATATTATAGATTTAGCTGAAGACACTGAGGGTAATATAAATGTCATTAATAATACTTTGTATGGTATATAGATTGATGAATTGTGGGATAATAATGAAATAGCAAACTAGCAGATATTTGTTCCCATCATTTGAGAAAAAATGATTATAGTATTTATATCGTAAAGAAACTCTAGAAACTACTACTATATTATTAATGTTCTGAATAATCACATGATGTTTATAAATTTACTTTGGGAAAATTGTGTTCATATTTACAGATAGAGCCCCATATATGACAGGCAAAATGAATGGTTTTGTAATTGCTGTAGAGAAGAGATAATACCCCTCTGAATTAGAATGGACTATTTTATTTGAATATAAGCACTTATGGTATTTGCCTAGCAACCAGTTTTCCTAGCAAGACAAGCTAGCAATATGCCTCTGTTAACACATCCTTGTATGTCTTGTAAAATAAGCCTTTTTCATTATAAGTTACAAATCAAGTTATTATTTCAATAACCCACCACAGTAACATTACAATATTGGTGACGAAGATTTGAACTCTCTACTGACATAGGACGAAAACTGCTATTTTTGAAAAAGGAAAAAGAATTATAAATGGTAACAAAGGTGTTTGTCAAAAGCCAAAAGTTACAATTAGAAAATCAGAGACTACAACAAGAACAGTTCCAAAAAATTTATCTCTCTAACAAGAACAGTTCCAAAAAGATTTATCTACATATTATTGAAAGATGTGACACAGAAGAAGGAAATTAGAGTTTTTTCACAGCAGAGGCAATTGCAAATTCTATTACAGGATTTAAGTATAGTCTAGAAGGTATAACTTTTCCATCCTATTTTAGATTTATATATATAAAAAAAAGAAGTGAAAATTGAACTGACAAAAAAAAAAAAAATCAGATTACTTCTACAAAAGCTTGGCCCAAATGAAAATAATAAATACAGAAATTTCATACTTCTGAGAGGAGAGAAAGAGGTGATATCTTTTTTGAAGAAACTGAATATTTTGTCTAACATTTTTGCCAAGAGAAGCTTGTTATTTCATACTCACTACCAATGTTTAAATATCCTTAAAGGCGACAATGAGGACTTTGTCACCGATGCAGAAAAGGTAAATTGAAATTGTCAAAATATTTTGTTACATGAACTAAATGTTGACATGGTAAAATATTTAATTTTTGTGCAAGGCCTTACTTCAAAATGAGATAAAGACATTCAGTCTCAAATATTGACTAAATTAGAACAGGACCTTGATACAACGCTTCAGAAAGTTGCCAAAGAATGTTAGAGAATTGTAAATTTGAAACATGATAACACTAAAATTGAAGAAAAGTACATATCAAAAGTACATGTTGTTTGTTCTAAAGTTTAACAGAAGAAAATTAGAGAAAACTCATAAGGTTGCATGTGGAGTGTCAGGAAAAAAAATCAAATTTTAAAGGTGTATTCACTTGTAACATTTAATTTGTTAGAAAGACTCTTAAATCAAAAGTCTTTGTGTTGCAGAATGTTCCAAATCTATTTTGGATGGATTGAATTGTTTTATTCAATTTATGGAAACTACCCATAAATTCTTTTTGTAATAAAATTGATTTTGGTTTCTTTGTTTAATGGCATATCAACCTTTGTTGGTTATTCAATGCCAAAGCTATTCTCCTAGAAGAACAGTAGTAGTACTATTTAACCCATAGCTGGGAGGATAAAGGGGTTCATACTTTTCCCAAGGGTATTTGCCCGAAAGTGAACGTAATAGCGCAACTGGAGTACAAACTTGCTTACTACGATTCTGCAATCCATCGCTTTAACCATTACACCATGAGGACACCCCCTCAATAAAATTGATGTTTCTTCCCCTAGCACAAATAGGGTTGCAGAAAATCTAAGGAAGGATCTTTAAAATAAGTTTTCTGAAGTATTTTCAGAAAGACTTGGTAAGTGCACAAAGATGAAAGTAAAGTTTGAGGTCAACAAAAATGTGAAGCCTATTTTCAAGTCTAAAAGACATGTGCCAATTGTAGTGTCCTTTCAAAAGTTCAATATTAGGCAGCTTCAACAGTATATGTAAAAAAGAAAAATCACAAAATATGTTTGTGCAGATTTTTCAACTGGTTTAAATGATTGCTTTAAACCACACACATATCCATTGCCATCACCTGAAGACATTTTCATTAAATGATGGAAAAGTTTTCTCAGAGAAGGATCTCTCAGATGCGTACCTTCAGGTACAAGTTAACAAAGAATGCTCAAAATTATTGACCATCTATACAGATAAAGGATTTATAGGAATTTAACTGACTGACGTTTGGTGTGATGATCATGCCAAGCATTTTTTAACAAATTACAGACACCATTCTGGCTGGTTTAAATTTTGCCATAGCATATCTTAACAATGTATTGATAAAGAGTGAAAATCAAAGGCAACACTGTGAGCATATTATAAAGTATTTGAAAAAGTAAAGGAATATGGTTTCAAACTTAGCCCAGAGAAGTGTGCATTTTTTATGTCACAGATTTATGACAAATTATTGATGTAAACAGAAGACATCCAGACCCTTCTAAAGCAGAGGTGATAAAAAACATGCTAACGCTAAGAAACAGGACTATACTACAGGCATTTTTAGGGCTTGCTAACTATTATGGTGTGTATGAGCCAAACATGCCCAACTTAAGAACACCAGTAAACAATTTACTAAAAAAAGGAATAAAGTGGAAATAGTCTGTGGAATGCCATAAAACTTTTGACAAAATAAAAAAATATTCTCATGTCTGACTTAGTATTTACCCATTTTGACCCTAAACTTGAGATTCTCGTGGTGTCAGATGGTAGTGAAAGTGGTATTGGAGCAGTGATTCTTCAGAAATTAGAAGATGTTGGGAGACCTTTTTATTGAACTACAATCATACAATAGAGTTTTTACAGTCAAGAAATTAAGACATGCAGATGGTCTGTTTAGATTGATCCTAAGTTTTACTGAACCACTGGAAGACATGGTAATAGCAGCTTTAAGAGTTGAGAAAGAATTAAAAGAGGTACTATGTAAGACAGTATCAGAATTGCCTGTGACATTGGATAGAATCAAAATTAAGGCTAAAAAAGATAGTTTCATGATAAAGATGAAATAACAAATTAAAATGAAGGAGAAAAAACATTTTCAGCATTCTCAATATGTGACGAAGTACTAATGTACATGGATAGGATAGTAATGACTCTTTCACTTTAAAAAAGGATTTTGAAGGAATTTCATTTAGGGCACCCAGGATTTTGCATATGAAATTTCCAATGAAGAGCTATGTTTATTGGCCACAGATGGATCATGGCATTGAAAAACTAGTGAAAACCTGCAGAGGTTGTGCTCTTGCAGCAAAATCTCCGCTGGTGAAATTTCAACCATGGCCCAAAACTGACATTACTTGGTCCAGACTATGTATAAATTATGTGGGACCATTAACTGAGTCATATTATTTAGTTGTTATGAACAGCTATTCCAAATGACCTGAGGTATTCAAATGCCAAAGACACTTCTACAGTTATAAGTTTTCTCCAGGAACTATTTGCTTGTTTTGGTCACCCTGAAATGATTGTCAGCATCAATAGGACACAGTTCACAAGGAGTGATTTCAACATTTTTTTTTAAATCCCTCACAAATGAACACATCCCTACCTCCTCATACGATCCAAGATCAAATGGGCAAGCCAAAAGGTCTGTTGATACTTTCAAGAGAGCCCTTAAAAAGCCAACAGTATGGAGGCAGAAGAGGTAGTTGTTGTAAACTTGGCGACTGTAGTTGAGGGCAACCCACATTCTCCCTTTTCAATAGCTACTACACTGAGGTGAAGGGGAGGGCGCTACTCTTTTCCCTGGATTGCTCCACTTTACCCTTGTTCTATACCTTATAAAAGAGGAATCAATTACCATTTTTAGAGTCTTTGGTATGACTTGACCGGGGATTGAACCCTGGTCTTCCGGGCCAGTGGTGAGCAATCTAACCATTATGTCAATGGAGGGTAGGATACAGCAATTTTTGAGTATTTCCAGAATAAAACCAAACTCAAACACAGTATTAAGAATTTCATCAGCCAAAATGATGTTTGCTCGAAAAATAAAATCAATTTTCAATAAACTGTTGCCAGAACGAAAGCAAAAAGTTCAAATAGTACCAGAAGCCCAACAAAATATTTCAGGCCTGATGATAGTTTTCTTTAGGATGTTTAAAAGAAGAAGAGAATTTTGGAAAGACAGTGTTATAATCAAGAGTTGGAAGAGTCATGTATATGGCACACAGTGCAGAATGGGAATACAAATGACACCTTAATCAACTGAGACCCAGATTCACTGAGAATGTAACTGCACAGGAAGAAGTACTAATGGATGTACTTTATTATACTTTGGACATCCCAACACCAGCTACTGAAAGGGTGGTCCCAAGACAGTCCAGTAAAAGAAAAAGGAAGCGGGTAGAACCTTCAATTCTAGATCCTAAAAGAAAAAATATTAATTTCCAAAGAAAATAATCTTGCAGGGGAAGTGTTGTAAAGAGATGATACTGTTCTATATTAGAATGGACTATTCTGTTTTAACCAATTATGGTGTTATTTCGGTGGCTGTCTTTCCCCTAGCAAGACTAGCTAGCAATATATCTCTGTTAACACATCCTTGTAGATCTTTTAAAATAAACCCTTTTCATTGTAAGTTATGATCTGAGTTATTATTTCAATAGCCCACCTCAGTAACATTACAATAGTAACATATGCAAAGCAGCAAAACAGTGAAAGAATATCTCTGCATTGTTTAGGCTTTAGTTTCAAAAGCATCAGATCAAGATTTGCATACTGTTATGAATGACATTGTAAAGATGGTAAATTTTATAAAAAATAGACCACTTAAATCATGTGTGTTATCAAAAATACATGATGCATTGAAGATTTAGCTGATGCAGGGAATATTGGCTCCTCCTACAAAGCACTTGGGAAAATATGTCCTTCACCACCAAATAAATAGTACTACACTCTGTTAACAAATCAACCCTCCTGATAGACAAGGGCAATTCAAGAGCCTCTTAAGGAATATATGTCCTGCATAGAAAATTTTGCTGCACTTGATTCTCTAGGTAAAAGAAAAGCTGACCTTTGACTACTCACCAAACTTCAAAAGAAAGCTATAACCGACCTAAAATCTTAAAAAAACCATGGCAGTGATGGAATTTCAGCAAAGGTCTAATATCAAAGTGACAGCTTGTGCATTCACCCCAACTTTGTTCTCTATCTTCTTCAGTATGATGTTCTCCCTACTGAAAAGACAACATATGGCATATCCACTTCCAGAACAGCAGCACTATCTCCCATCAAAATTAAAACCCTTAATTCAAATAATTATCTATCCCCAAATGATTTTCATTCAATAGAATTTGCAACATGATTTCAAAAATCTTTTACTTAGATGAATATTGTAAAGGCTGTGGATAACTCAATAATAATTACTCAATATATCAAGTGTTGAATATTGACTTGAAGACCCCTTTTGACATGCCATGTAAATTGTGTGTGGCATAACAGGAAATAGACCTGTTTCCTAAAGTAAACAGGACACAGATGTCCCAGCAGAAATACTGCATAAACTGCATGGGTGGCATGCTAGAAGAGTCAGACAATAGAAACAGAAAAACAACAGTAAGTAAACAGGAAGCAGGTATTTCCTCAGTGGAAGTGCTGCGTAAGTTGCATGGGTGGCATGCTAAACAGAAGGCATGTCCATATGCAATGCTTAGGCGGGAGGTGTGACCATGAGGATTGCGCAGTATTCCAGAAAATCATATAAATCAAGGAGGATTTTGACCCAGGTAGCAGAAAGATTTCACAGAAAAACCACACTGTTGCCCCTGTGTGTGTGCATTTCAGCTATCTCCAGCTCTCTCTTACTCTGCCCATATATAGATTTTGGGTAATAAAAAAAGAAAAGAAGCAGATTATATTTTTATATCTTATAGTCTTTCTTTGTTGTATACAACACAAGCACCCTTTAAAATGATTAAACTATTCAATTGTTTCTTTTTAACTATTATTTTATGTAGAGTATTTGGGATCCCCAGAATTTATTAATGGGATAAAGGATGACAAAAATTAGCATAAATAAAGTTAGGTTCATAGCTAACCTTGATCCACTAACTGATATCTAGTCAAATATATGTATGCAAAATATATTTGACAGAGAAAAAGCAGTACTATCATCCTAACTATACATAAAATCTAGTAAAAAAATACAGGCATAAAAAAGAGATGACACAAACATGCCAGAAGTCCAGAAATAAGCAAATGGAGGCAAAAAACTGAATAAGATTAGTTGCATGCATAATTTCATAGTGCGGTTGGTGGAAAAACTTAAACACAACTTTATAAAGTCTTTTAGTAAAAATACAATCATAAAGTAGAATAATATTAACAATAAAAATAATGATGTTACTAATCCTTTGACCATCTATTTTTTTATAATTCTTAATTCTAATCATCCCTTACTTCATTGTGTCATTTGGTTATTTTATTTTTCAGAAATATACACACATAAATAGGCAAAGAAAGTCACTGCCATTCAAACTGCTCTAAAGATGATATAAATATCAAAATATTAAGATAACTTCATTTCTTAATTAAATGTTGATTACAAGAATAATTTATACTTTATATTATAATGTTTTCATTTGCTTTTAATATCTACAAGTAAAAAAAATAAAAAGATTTTTACTAATAACACTTTTCCTTGTGCATCAACTTAGATCAGCACAATAAATGTTTTTCAAAATTAAAGTCTTCTCTTATTTTATATAATCAAATTAGAATAAACTTATAAGTTTTGGATTTCTGATTTTTAAGATAGCTGAATTTATACTATTAAAAACCACATAATTTCAGTGTTTATTTACTTCTCTTATATGTTACTGATTATTATTCTGGTAAGCAGCATAGAGATTAAAAAATCATTTGTTTTTAATTTGAAAAAAATTAGGATTCAAAACAAATAAATTTTCAATAAGCAAATTCAGCTTTATGCAGTGATAATGTGACAAAAACTATTTTGAAGTAGTAAATTCAGGATAAATGGGTGATTTAGGAAATCAGAATAACCAGAACTTGGATCATGAGATATCATCTGCCAAAAGTTAGATCACAAACATCAGTGATGCTGAACCAAGTTACAGTACAAACCTTGGATGGCATCCAATACAGGTGAAATATGAAATACTTTCACATGTCCTCAGAGTGGCCCCAGCTAATCAGCTGCTCACCCACCTTTCCCAGAAAAATAAGGCAACTAGATATCCTTAGTAATTTTGAAATCCCCAAGACTTCCAACTTTCCTGTCAGCTCAAGGATTCCAAGATGGCTTTCAATTAAATCCCCAGACTCAGCCATCTAGCCTTACCCACCATAAGCATTGCTTACCCAGATGACACACAACAGACAAGTTGTCCATACTCTAGCCCAATACTGAGATGACTAAAAGACAGAGAGGAGATGCTTTGGTAAACTTCATAACCTTTGATAGCTTCTGATTGACCACCATTGCCACTAATAATAATCATGAACTATACAATTTTGCATCAGTATAAAAATATTTAGTAAAGATTATATAAACCATGTATTATTTCTATGTGCACTTTTAGCGATTAAAACCTTTACTAAGGAATGCGTAACTTGATTTCTTTCTTTCTGAAAATGGACAGAATACTGTGACCGGAGAGATTTGATGTGGAACCCTCAACTCCGCAATCAGAAAGGTGCTACAAGCATTGGAAACTGATGTTTGAAAATTATCTGAGTGTGATTGGTAATGACAGCGAGATCAGGAATACCCAAAAAAACTTTTTTAAACTAATCAACACCATATCTGCAGCTGTATACAACATAATAAGTGACACCAATGACTACTATAGTAGTATAAAAGCACTAGACGCTGCTTATATAAAGCCAGTGAACTTCATATATAATACACATCAGCTCCTAACTCTCAGACAACAACCTGCCCAAACTATCGATGCTTTTATACTCCAATTGGAAGTTCTTACTAAATCATGCAATTTCCAAGCCATCACTGCCGAGGAAAATAAAAGTCAATATATACGGGATGCATTCATCAGCGGCATCACCTCTTCTATTCGCCAACGCCTACTTGAAAAATCCTCATTCACTCTTCAAGAAACGTATGCTATAACTAGATCATTAGAACAAGCGGTAAAACACTCTGAATGCTACGAAAATAGTAACAATACAATGGCTGCTACCATAAGTCATCCAGAAGCTGTCCTTGTAGCCACTGTACGGAAAAATATTCAACAGTCTAGTATTTGTTTCTTCTGTGGGAACCCACGCCATTCACAGCGGCTATGTCCGGCACGTAACGCTGAGTGCAAAAAATGTAAAAAAAAAAGGACATTGGGCTAAGGTATGCAGAGCTTCAGTTACTGCTGCTACACTTTACAAACCTGATGCTTCCCCGCCCTGCCTCGCCAGATTTGGAACAAAAACGAAAGACATTACATTAACGAAATGTAAAATGAATAGCTATATCGTTAATGCCATGGTCGATTCCGGCAGTGTAGGGACTTTTGTTAGCAAAAATATTGCTAAAGAATTAAATCTTTTTATTATACCTAAACAAAAAACAATAGCTTTAGCAGATCCTACTCAACATGCTAAAATCATTGGTGAGACAATAGTAGACATTTCATTAGAAAATAAGACGCATTCTGGTGTAATAGTGGAAGTAATTAAAGATCTCTTTACTGATATTATAGGAAAAGATATTCTAAAAAAATACAATAAAGTGACATTGAAATTTAATGGTCCAGGGGCTGAACTTGTTATTGGAGCTGTTAACAAAAATAACCCTTCGCCTCTCTTCTTGCACCTCTCTCCTAAAACAATGACTATTGTGACTAAATCATGCCGCTATACCATAGCTGATACTAAATTTATAAAGGAAGAAACAGCTAGAATGTTAAAAGAAGACATAATAGAGTCCTCTGTGGCGAGCTCAAATATTAGTGATGTTCAACGAAAATCATAAGAAAAGAATGGTTGTTGATTGCAGGGGTACGATAAACAGATTTACAGAACTGGATGCTTATGTAATGTACTAATGTTAATGAATAAAAAGACAATATTAATAATAGTGCTACAAAAATAAAGAAATTTATTTCTTTGTTGGGAGCTGAAATGTAGTAGGGTATACAGCGATCCGTTCTGAGTCCAGTGTGGATAAAGATCTTTATCCAACTTGAAGTAGTAATATGACAACGTTGTTTGAAGATCCAATGAGCATGGCGTTGCTGAGAAACAGTTAGTACGTATCACTCCGGGTTGGCGTGAGTAACTGATCTGAATTGTCTGGAATATTGTGTGTTTATATAACATTAAGGTGGATCCCACGCGCATGCGTTGACTTTCGAAGATTCTTTGGGTGCATATCTTAGAGACCTCCTATTGGTCCTAAAAACCATTTTTAATTGTTTATTTCTTAAACATCTGCGTGGGCGTTAGATGGATATCTTTGCACCAATTTTGATCCGTTTTTTCCAGAAAATTCTTTTGACAAGGGAATTGCATCATTTCCTATACTTATCCTATGCCTAACATTGCAAAAATGGTAGAAGACATAGCCAAGTACAATGTCTTCTCTACACTGGATCTCCAGTCTGCTTACTACCAGATTCTGATGAGTCTCTAGGATCGTAAGTACACTGCTTTTGAGGCACGTGGAAAATTATACCAATTTACCCGTCTTCCCTAACGGAGTAAGTGCCGTCCAAAGGAGCATCGATAACATTGTTGATAAAGAAAAATTATCAGATACTGTTGTGTTCATGGATAACGTCACCATATGTGGTAAAACTCAAAGGGAACATGACTATAATCTCCAAAGATTCTATGATGTAGTGAAAATGTACAATATCACTCTAAATGAGAATAAAAGTACTATTTCAGCTAATTCGATTACACTACTTGGATATACTATTTGTAACAACCAGATCGCATCAGACTATAATTAACTTAAACCCCAGCTCAAAACATCACCTCCTAAAAATCTTAAATCTCAAAAACAAATAGTTGGAATGTTTTCTTATTACAGCAAATTCATCTAAAATTTCTCTGACAAAATATTCCTCTGACACCGCTAGTATTACATACTGAAAATCAAAGAATTTGAAGTAGAAACAGATGCTAGTAAGAACTGCATAGCCACTACTCTAAATCAGCAAAGCTGACCAGTTGCATTCTTCTCAAGGACCCTAAGCTCCAATGAGATCAAACACCATGCAGTCGAAAAAGAAGCGGCTGCTATAGTTGAAGCTCTCCGAAAAGGGCACCACTTCCTACTTGGCAGGCATTTCAAAGTTATAACAGATCAAAAAAGCGTTAGCTTTATTTTTGATAACATTAAAAAATCAAAAATTAAGAACGACAAAATATACCGTTGGCGAGTTGAACTTTCCCAGTTTAAATTTAGTATTGTTTATCGACCTGGGATTGAAAATGCGGCCACAGATACCTTTTCTCGTATCTCTGTCCTCACTCACACCTTGGAAGACCTTTGTAATTTGCACGCTCAATCATGCCATCCTGGTATTACACAACTCTATCACTTTACTAGAGCGAGAAATCTTCCCTTATCTTTAGAGCAAATAAAAAGCATGCACCTGAATTGTGCACCTCCTGCCAGTACCTAAAACCTAAATTTATTAATAGTAACCAGAAGACACTTGTAAAAGCAATGTTACCTTTTCAACGACTAAATATTCATTTTAAAGGACCACTTCCGACGTCTGTATATGGTAACAAATATCTACTCACTATAATTGATGAGTTCTCCCATTTTCCCTTTGTTTTCCCCTGCAGGGATATGACAAGCAAAACCATCATACACTGTCTAAGTCAACTATTTTCAATCTTTGGGATGCCTGATATGATACACACCAACAGGGCCACAGACTTTCTTGCGGAAGAGACTAAAAGGTTTTTATTAGAAAAAGGTATTGCAACTTCTAAAACAAGTAGATCCCATCTGGAAAGAAACGGACAAGCTGAGAAACTTAATGGTACTTTTCAAATATCTCTACACTTTCGTAACATGAAACTATCTTGTTGGGAAGACATCTTACCTGATGCTCTCCACTCTATTAGATCACTACTCTGCACCGCGATGAATGTGACACAACTTGAAAGTCCACTTCAGGGATCCCTATTCCCACTTGGGCAAAACTAGGCCCCATATACATCAGAAATCATACTAAATCAAGTAAGTATGATCCTCCTGTAACACCAGCTACACTTTTAGAAATCAACGCACACTATGCACATGTGTACCTTCCCTCTGGTGTAGAAACTACTGTTAATGTATGAGATATAGCCCCATAATCTCCAAATGAAGAAGATACTTCTAATAAAGATCTCTATACAAGCAATGGGAGCCCTAAAGAATTGCCTATTGTCGAGGTAGAGGAACCAAATGCATTGCTGGAAGAAGAAGAAATCGATATTTCTCAAAAAGCTAATACTACGGATTTAGAACCTCAGGAACCCGCACGAAGATCATCTAGGATAAGAAAAATGCCTAGTAAATATAAAGACTTTGTAACTTAGGACCATATTCCCTAATTCTATCCTCCGTTGTAATAATTCTTGAGATGAAAAATGTTATGGTTTTAACATCCTTCCCACCACCTCGATGAACTTGAACCTGTCTAAAAATCTTTAGTAAAGATTATATAAACTATGTATTATTTCTATGTGCACTTTTAGCGGTTAAAACCTTTACTAAGGAAGGCATGACTTGACTTCTTTCTTTTTAATTCATGACAGTTATTAACTAAAACACAGGAAAATCTTTAATCTGGAGGATTGATATGTCAAGTAAAAAATAATCTTTCCAATAAAATGTATACAAATTCAATTTGTTACTAAAATAAAATTATATGTAGAATAATCTAATTGAAAATTTCTGAGATGCAGATAAAATAAAAGTTATTCAAAATTAAAAAATTACCAGAAATATCTATCACATTAAAAAATCATTATTGAACAAACTTTATCAACATACTAAATAAAAATGTAATGAAAAAGCTAATGAAATAAAACCAGTAAAAATCTTCAACAGTAAAAAATGCACTCATTCAGAAACTAAACTGGTTTGTCAAACATGGATATTTCAGTACTTCGAAAAATAACTAAATATTTCGATATTCATATCAATTATAATTACAAAATACAAGCTAAGAAAAATAATATTCATAGATTCAATAATCATTTAAATGAAAATTGTTTAAATTTCAAATGATAATTTAGGAAATGATTTTTATTCAACTGGTGAATAGTTTTCACAAAATACATCATTTTGATACATCTGGCTAGAAATAATATAATTATTCCTGAAAAAACAAAAACCAATTTAATAGTATAAAATTGTATGAATACAATATAACTTTTAAATAATACTTAATACATTTTTAAAACAAAGCCAGAAAATTTGATTTTCAAATCTAAATCAAAGTTTTAGATTATAAGTCCTATAATGTAAACAATTCAATTTATAAAATATCTGCTGCAAATAACACACCTTATTCTACAAATATTTTTATTTTAAAAAGCACAAGGTTCAATTAAGGTTTAAATACATTGCAACATACAGGCAATCAGAGCTTATGGGTATCTGTTTTTTATGTGTCTGTATTCAAAGAAGAAGCTTAAAACTAAAAAAGTGTTAAGAAGCTTAAAACTTAAAAGTGTTAATGATCTAATAACTCAAAGTTTGATAAACAAAGATTCACAGATAGAAGAAAAATACAAAACATAAAAATTAAAAAAACATAAAAAAGATGTTTTCTTAAGAATAAAACAAGATCGAATTACAGACAAAAATCCAAGTATATTGGATGACTCAATATAAGTTGAGTTTATAAATATGGTGATATGTTCTATGATGTTTCTAAGTACTTTTATATATATGAGAACATTGTCTACATCTATTCCCACATTTTGTTTTTAACACATTTTTTGTTATATATCTATTTCTGTGCTTTCTATTACTATGTCCATTTTGGAACAAAAAAAAAAATTAAAAAAAAATGATTTATTGAACAACTTCATTTAATTAAACTTCATTTAATTATTTGATTCATCAAAAAAAGGCAAACCAACAAATCCAAAAACAGTTCATTGAATGACAAATTTTTACTGGTATAACAAAAATTAAAAGTAAAATGACAATTTTAAGTTTTTTTTCAAAACTACAAAAATCTTTCTGATCTTCATGAAACAATTACCAAAGTTGTTCCGCTATCAAAAGGTCATCATGAGAACTATTCTCTCTATTGGTCTCTTCCTCTTCCGAGTTCTCTAATGTTTGACTATTATCCTCTTGCTCCAGGTTATTATCCTTAATTCCATCTATGGCACTGCTTACCCTATACTTTTAAAACTGTACTTTACTACATCAATGTTAATCTTGTTCCAAGCAGCCACTACCAATTATCCAACTATCCTTGGTTTTCTTAATATAACTGCATTTGTCACCTCAGATTGCCCACCAGCTAGCCACTGTTGCCATTGCTCATAGAGGTAATCCTTTAGTGGTTGCTAAAAACAAAACTTCAGGAACTGAAGTACTGAGGTTAGCCCATCAAGAACCACAATTAACTCAATATTGTAACCTTTCCCGTAAAGTGTGCAAAGGAAGAGGTCCACATTTTCTGGAATACCACATGGCATCCTTTTCTATCCATCCCTTTTCATTGACTTTATAGGATTTATACTCCTATAATTTTAAACCAGTCGGCAAAGTGTACATGGAGTAGAAAATTCTGGAAAAATAGGATTCAAAACTCACTTGTAAAAAAACTTGTTCACAAAACAAAAATAGTTAGGTGCCAAAATAAATTAAGTAGTTCCAAGAACCTAATTGGACAGAATCTTCAACACATTTGGAATCCTAAAGGAACTTGTCTCACACAAAAATAAATCTTGCATTTGAAGTCGATCACATGACTAGGAAACCTATATATTCCACACCTTTGAAATCAACTTCCTTTTTTGCTCTTTTCATTTCTCCGCTCTCACTCACTCTCTGGTCCCAGAGATTCACCACACACAGCTTCAGACATGCAACCGAAAATGGGAGAACATACAACCAGCAAAAATACATTCATAGCTATATCAAAATTAGTATATTTACTATTTTTCAATATACTAAACTTCTGATGGATGTCAACATCACTCACATTCAGTCAGTGGGCAGACATATACTCCAATACTATTTACTTTTTTAGTTTTCGTTTGTACCTACATATAGACATATATGTAAGTAGGACTCGTTCACAGTTTTTACATATTTTGTTTTGATGGCAAACATATGTACACTGAAATATTTTGAGCAATATTCACACATTGCTACTTTGTATTAACTTTTCCTAGTTTGTTTTGTTTTATAAAAAATGTGTATTTGACATTGTTCTTCTTGTTCTTTTGTCTGCATTGTTCATATTCTTTGTTTTATAAATTGTGGAAATGATACTTGGAGTTTTGTATCCAAGAAAACTTCAAGACAAACTTAGCACTCCACAATAATGACAACCAATATTCCATCTCCCACAACCTGAATGAAACTACCATCAATGTCATTTATTAAGAATTATAAGGTATACAAAGCATAACGCTACCAAATGCTGCATGATTTCTGAGATCTACAAGTGGAAGCATTTAACCATCCATCAAAATCAGAAAAAATGAATGTCAAACATGTATACTGAATCATTCCTTAGAACATTATGGTAGAAAAGATTGCCATATTGAAGAGAATAGGAATCTTACTATATATTAAAGACAGTGTAAATATCAAAGTTTATATAACAGATAGACCCCAAATGAGCAAGAAGAAAATATTCTGCTTATACCAGTCAACCTCAAATTGTAGAAGTTGTTAAGATATGCAATCTATGTATAAAGATCTGCAAGAACAACTCAGGAAACATTACTGAATAACAAATGTATTTCCAATCAAAATATAATGCGGAGATTTGATTGCTAAAGCAGCAGCAAAAAGGAAAAAGGAAAGCTAAATGCACTTTCAGTAAAGATTCATACAAATTCATCAAAAATATATATATAAACTGATAAGCTGATGTTCTTCAGAGTTATTTTTATGAGCTGACTAGAGTACATGTATTGGAAGTAGCCTTAAAGACTTCCTCTATAAAACTGTATTAAACTGAAAGATTTTTGTCTCCCCCATCAAAGTTTACCAAACTCAAG
Organism: Sepioteuthis lessoniana; assembly: GCA_963585895.1. NCBI lineage: Eukaryota > Metazoa > Mollusca > Cephalopoda > Myopsida > Loliginidae > Sepioteuthis > Sepioteuthis lessoniana. Next base: position 114,620 of record CAUZXS010001048.1, on the reverse strand, counting down.
ATATCCTCACAGTTTAAGGTCAGCATATTCTTACATTGTCCAAGTACTCTGCTTTAGTTGACTGTATCTACCTTAACACTTCATGTCTGCCCTGTTCATCATAACAGGATATCATAGAACATCACTATGGGATTACCTGCCCTTGCTTGCAGGATGACTATCCTAAAGACTAACAGGAAATAACAGAATTAGTTGCTATAGCAACACATCTAGGTACTTAAGAAATAAAGCATAACAAGCAATTCTTTTTCAATTTGACATACCTTAAGAAAAAATGTCAGTTTCATTCATCTGGCCCTGAGCCAGCAACACAACACATAGATTGGCCAAAATATGTATTTCTATTATAAACATACTTTTACATGAGTCTGGTTCAGAATACTAAAATTTACTTGCTTGAAACTTGTTTCACTAAAGCAAGTTACATGTTATGTTTACATGTTCAAATGACTCAGTTCACCAAAAATTCAAAACACAGAAAATTAACTCTAGTATCCAATTGATCCTTTTTTTAAGTCTGTATTATTAATAATTACACCAGTTAATTCAACTGGGGGTTGTAAATAGGAGTTATTGATGATAATGAATTTATCATATAAAAACAACACTGTAGTCAACTGGAATATTTATTAAAGATTATCAAAGTATTAAATCAATTCAAAAATATTTTTAAAATACCTTTTTCCTCGTTAATTCATCACTGTGTTATTCTACAAATATTTAAAAATGAGTAAATTTAATGATTTCAATATTTGTCTTACTCAAAGTACATGCATAAATAAATCATCTATTGAAAAAAAATCTTCTGTATCAATTCATATTATACTTCTTATCTATTTTAATATTTACATTTTTTTTTTATCATTTTATTCATTTATAATTTATTTTTGCAGTCTATTGCAACAAAAGTCAATTTTTTGACTTTCACTGATTTCAGCATAAAATTATCCAAACTAAATTGTTTTATTATTCTAAATAAGTTTGTTTTTCAGTGTGTGTGTAATTCTCTATGTTTTGTGAAATGACTCATTCAAATAAATAAATACATAGTGTAATGGGTTTTAGACAAGTGAATTTCAGTATTATGATTGCTTCCCTTTTCACATATCTCTATTACAAGAAAAAAAAAGCAACAGTGACAACACATTTTAAAATAGCAATTTTGACAGAATGCCATAATGAATTTTAAAGTAGTGAACAGTAACCAGATTGAGACAGATAATAATGTTTCATGAAACCTATCACTTTGTGAGAAAATGAGTCAAAGTCTCTTCTGTTGTATTATTGGGCAATGAAATGTATGTGTTAATTAGATCAAGCCAATTTTTTTCTTTTTCCTACAGGCATCCCAAATTACTCTAGAATGCTCGTGATATCTTTGTGAACCACATATGCTAGCCTTCCATATTAAAGAATTGAGATACTCGTTTAATCAAATAAGCAATCAAAGTAATATACAGAAGGCAAAATAGGATTTTCTCTTAGATGAATAACTTTGCAGTAACTGCCTTCAAAATGAATAGACAACTCATTATGCAATACTCCTCAGAGATAAACTTTTATGTTAGCAGACTTCAACCTAATGAGCACTATTGTACATCTTTTATAAAACATATATAAAATAGAGTTGGGTGTTGATGTATTGTGATAGCATGATGACCTCAGAGAGTAGAGTTGGGTGTTGATGTATTGTGATAATACTCAGAGAGTGGTCAGGAGAGTACCAGAAGTACTGGTGTACTAAACTGCACTGGCCTGATAAGAGTCATAAAATCTTCCCTACTATGAATTATTGAAACATATCAATAAAACTAATTAATGGATTTTCCAGCAATTTCAGCTTTGAAGTCACTGTATCTCAAACATCACTAATCCTATTGATATACTGATGCCAAAAGCAAATTTACTCTACTTACTGTTTTAGTGATTGTCATTGACAGGTTAAGAATTGTAATCAATGAACAGGTTAGGAGTTCATACCAGTTACCACCTTTTAGCTCAGCATTGGCTGATTGACTCTGACCAATATGATATCAGAGAAAGTATTCAGAATGTCCATTACATGACTAATTTTTAATAGAATTCAGATGAACAATTTTCCATGTAAAGTCAATACTAAGGAGGAAAACAGACTAATAACACTTTGATCACTTGTTCAATCTGTCTTCATGTTCTGCAAATAAGTCTGCAAACTGTTACTGCAGGAACCATGGCGTAATGGTTATAGGCATTGGTTCCCTAAGCTTCTAAGGAGACAATCATCTGGAGGTTACAGGTTCAATCCTGACTACAGGCGAGTAACAATACAGGAATACTTAACACTTGTACCCGGTTATAGCAAACGGAATCAGTACAGATGACCTCCATGGATTCAATAAAGGATCTAGTTCAAAGTTCCGTGAAGGTTCCCGAGTTCGACAAACACCTGAAGAAGGCCAGAGGACATATCAGCTGAAATGTTATGGAAATAACAATAAAGATGAAGACAATAGTCCGAAAACCCTTAATGATAAAAAAATCAACAAGCTTCGTCTCAGAAATTTAGACAACTAATGTTCAGAAGACCTCTAGTAGCAGGAAGCACTACTCTATAAATTGATGAGGAGTAAAGTTATTGTCAATAATACAATATCCAACTCCTCCTTTCTTTTATTTTTTTCCCGTGTTCCAAAATTAGATAACTATAGTCAATACTATTCTCCCCAGAATTGTTTCATATGCCTTACGACTTTGTAACTAATAATGGGATGAATAAAAAGAGAAGAGAATAGACAGTTATAGCAATACTGACAACAGGTTGAACTGTCCAAACAAAATTATGCATACAAATGTTTTTCATTAAAAAATCAAACATGATATATTAAGAGATTTCAAGAATATTTTGAATATAAATATCAAGTCTAGAATTATTAAGTATATACTTAAGTATAACCATAAACATGAGAAATAAAAACCTATTAACGCAAAGAAAATTTTCTATAGGAATTCACCCTGTTCTGTTTTGTTTCTTTTTTAGTAAAAAACCTTTTCCAGTTTATTTTAATTTAGTTTGTTATGATAAAGTATTCTGAGTGATTGGTTGGGTTTTATGGCATTTCAACCCTTGTAGATTACTTAATACCCAATCTTATATATATATATATATATATATATATATATATTTGTAAATGAATAGTTTGTAGGTAATATTTTAAACAAGCCAAAGCTCATTTGTACACAGTTAAATGGTTTCAAGTATTGCTATGTAATACTAACAATTCAATTTAACATCAGTCATTTGTTTGCACATAGTTAAATGGTTGAACAGTTTTATTTGACTCATGGATAGTACCCGAACAGGTAAATCCATTCTGGATCAGAGTGGACCAAGGAATAATGGCAATGAAGGAATACTTCACATTAACCAGAGCTCCAGAACTGAAGCCTCACCATCAGATGATGGATCTTACCTTTCTACAGAGATGTAGTCAATGTATTCTACCAAGCTGAAAGTATTCTGAATGATAATCATTAAATAGAGTAGAAACAAAATTTGCAAATAATTCATTTTAAATCATCAGTTCATCAATTAAGACTATTCTTACTATGATTCACCAAATTTCTTTTTTGTCTATAAGTGCATAATTCAAAAACAGCTAGACAACTATGGTCACCAAATTTTTAGTGGTTACTAATAGACTTTCAGAACATCATTTTAGCATATCAGTTTTTGAAAATTGCCCAACTTTTTCATAAAGAAGTTTAATTCACCATGTAAATCTTTTAGTATCTGTCAGGTTGGCTATATCATTTCTTTATCTTGTTTTATAAATTGTATAAAGTAGACATTTAACTGAAAATTTTCTCACCAGAAACCAATATTTATGACCTTTTCTAGACATTTTTTTCTTGATTACCAGAAAACCAACATTAAAAAAAGATAAGAAAAATCACATGTTTTCATATATCAAGCAATGGTTAGCAGAGAGCCATAAATGTTAACCTCTCAATGATGTTTATTAATTTATAAGTCCTCACAAAAACAGTTTTGATGTTTTATCTATACTTATTGCTGCAATAAAAAAAATGGGACAGATAAATGTTTATGTTTATGTGAATCAAAATCCTACCCATAGGGCAGGTTTTCAGCTAGTTTGAAAAGATAATAATTTTGCTTTTATCCTAATATTATATTTCTCATTAAAAAATAACAAACAGGAATAATAAGATCAAGAAATAAATTATTTCAAAGACATCATTTAATCTGATGATAGTGTCAGTGAATGAGAAGATTCTATTAAACAAATATTAATACATCTTCAGAACTGAGACTGATTTTAAACATGCAGCAGTAGATCAACATAAGAGAATAAAACATCTATCAAGCATTGACATTGAAACATCCAGATTATGATGAAGAGTCATGAGTTTTCCATTCACCCAGAATATGGAAGCAACTTACCGGTTTTGAGCACACAGGTTTTCTTTCCATTTTATTCTGTTAGTAGAGAGAATTGGAGTGATAATCAGATCAAAAATCAGAGCTAAACATGACTGGTATGTGATGAGCATTTGGGTGTTTAAATGAAGATAAAGGAAGAAATGATGATATAACAGTGGCAAAGAGCAAGGAATAAAAAATAACAAGCCACAGGACATAGTACTTTCTTTCTTCCTTTTAGCACAAAAATCTGGATTAAATGAACAATGCACAATAATAAGACAGCTAATACAAAACTTCAGAACAATAAAAGAGATAGATTAAAATTTACTGAAGAAAATGGGAAGTCAAAGATTTCTCTTTTCCTAATGCTGAATTTATAGAATATTTTCATTGCCTATAAAAATGAATAAGAAAACTGAAGAAAACTAAAAATAAGAATTTTTTAATATCTATAATCAATAAAATATTAAACATGTACATTCCAAATTGTGTTTTAAGGAAATCTGAAAATTTGTGACAATAACTCAATATGATTAACATTTCTATTGTCAAAATTTCTGATGGGCTGTTATAGTTCAGGTTAATAGCATGGTAAGGGTAAACCAAAGCCAATACTTTTTAGACCTTATTTTTTGATGTAGGTATCATTTAGGAACAAGAAAAGTTTGGATAAACAGGAAAGGTTTTAATCTTGTTTACCAAAACTTTCCTTGTTCCCTAATGATACACTTCAGGTGTTTTTTGTTTTAATCAGTAACCTTCAGGTAATTTCAAACAGAACCTTTGCTCACATTCTACTGTTCATGCCTTGGGATATCTCGGTTAATTCATCTTTTTAGTTATTTTGTCAATGTAGTATTGCTTTTCTGTCTGCTGAATGCTGGCCCATGAATTGAATTCCTAACTTCCAAGTAGATCCTAACTAGGAATTCTAAACCAATGCTTTTATCCTCTAGACCATTATCCCATAAGACAATTCAGAAACCACTTTTAAGAGCTTCAAACCTAATGTCATTTTGTCTGCCTCTTCAACCAGAGCATGTACTTTTTTTTGGTATATATATTTATTCATTGTCTTTTCTTATCTTTTGATATTACACTATGTACAAAAATCAGGATCAAAGTAACAAAGATCTCAGTTTCTGGGTACTATGAACTGGCTGATTAAGATATCTACATTGTATATGTATATATTCTGACAGCTAAAGACCACCAGTAAACATATTCTTAAACATTTGTGATCAATATTAAAAGATGAAAATAAAATAAAAATGGGATTAAACAAATTTTCAATCTATATTATAATGATCCAATATATGCATGTGTACTATACATAATAATAAAACAGTACATTGCCATAGTAAAATTTTGGTTAATGCAATATCATTAAAATGCTCTAACATAGAAAATACAGTAATTTTCAATTTACAACTATTAATAATAGTGTAGGGGTGTCCATGTTTATACTCATCTTAATAATGATTCAATTTATGTTTGAATGTCAGACCAAAGATGATAACTTCAAGAGTAGATTTATTTCACTTTAAGATTTTGATTTCATTAGCTACATGTTCTAAAACTTTGAGATGAAAAAAAAAAGTTGTTTTTTTTAAGTTTTAAAAATTTGAAGCTAAGTGTATAATAAACTAATTAAATAATTGGATGATTAAAATCTAAAAAGAAAATCTTACGAGGATCATTAAATAAGTTTCCAGACTTTTTTTTGTATGGGCACTTTTATTGATAGTACACACATGAAACTCTAGTCTCCTTCGAAGTAGTCTCCTCTGGCTGCAATGCACTTGTTGTACCATTCCTACAACTTCTGGAAAGTCCCATGGAAGTCCTCTTGTGTGAGCATGTCAATGACCTTCGTCATAGCCTCTTCCATCTCCTCAATTATCTCATAACGGCAGCCTCTGAGCTTAAGGAATAACCATAAGTCACAGGGACCAAGGTCTGGACTATAGGAAGGCTGAGGAACTGTCTTGATGCCCATCTTGGTCAAATAGTCTGTGACAAGGATGGAGTTGTGGACTGGTGTATTGTCCTGATGGAAATGCCACTGACCCGAAATCTCTTCCTGAACTCCCTTAAAACCTCAACATAGTAACCCTAACCCTTTGGCCAATCAACTCTGGTATTCTGACTTCCTTACTCCTCCCACTCCTCTCATCATCCCTCACAGACTCCCTGCCTTCCTTGAATCTCTTATGCCACTCAAAAACTGATGTTCGATTCATGCAAGATGCTCCAAAAGCAGTCTGAAGCATTCCATATGTTTCTGTGGCATTTTCCAAGTTTAAAATAGAATTTTATTGCATATCATTCTTCTAAAGTGTCCTCATGTTCAGATTGGATGATTTTTAAAATTCTCCAGCTGTGACAATCAGGCTTTAGTAGGGTGTATTCCAATTGCTGCTGTAGCTGTTGATTTGAACCTGAAATCATAAAAATTGGTCAGTTATCTCATAAGATGTATAGCAATAACACTGAATTTTCAAGAGTCTACGACAATTTTAAATGGCTATACAAAAAAAGTCTTGAAACTTATCAATGTTGAAACAGAAAAAAAAAGATTACTATTGCTTCATAAAATAATGATACCAATATTTTAACAAAATCATTTTTTCCCGTCCATCATATTTTTTCCAGCTTTGAATTGACAGGACAGAATCTCAAAATACAAAATATACTATTGAATATTCATCATATAATTATCTTCAAGGCAAATTTTAAAACTGAATAAGCAAAATGGTATTTTTAAAAAGAGTTTTACTCTCTTAAGTCCATATTTTTTAGCAATTTTTTAAAAAGGTCTGTCAATGGACCATTACTATTTCAATTCCGTTATTTTTTAGATAATTATAACATAAATTCTATGAATATGAAATGACTTATTAAGCCTAACAGTTGCCTTTAGTGACCTTTAAATTATTATATTATAGGTTACTTTCAAGTTGTTTAAAAAATTCTATTCAGAAAATTTCCAGTGAAATAAAACATACATCCTAAACAAATCAATGAAACCAATATAAGTAATTTGTTTATTTATCTATTCTTTATTTAACAGCATCATATTCTACAAATCCAACTAACAAGGTTCATTTCACTGCAAAATTTAAGTGCTTGTCTGTTGGTGGCAAAAATGTTAATTTGGTTTATTAACTGAAAAAATAAACAATTTGTTTATTTTTTTACTAAATAAACATATTTAATGTTTTGTTCCACTATCTTCTGCAATCTTTCAGGCAACTTCATAACTCCATCTTTCCAGAATATTTTATCTTTCTCAACAAAGAAGTGCTTTTACAATTTTTCAGGGAATCAAAATTTTTTTTCATTAGAAGAAATTTGTAAAAATTAGAATAAATAATAAGAAGGTGCAATATCTAGTAATTATAGCAAAAAGTAAAATCTTTCCTGCTAAACTCTAATAATATTAAACACATTTTTTTAATCAATTCTGGATGGTTTTTGTTTAGATGATTGTTACCTTTAATTGACAGCAGTACTTATTTAAATCATTTACCTGGTTTTCTTGAAGGAGTACAGAGTAGAGAACTACCTTCCAATCCCATCATATATACGATATTACTTTGAATAAAAACTAGTCTTTGGCACAGCTAGTAGAGGTTCATTTCACTTGTACTATGATCTTTTGCATTCTAGATTTGTTGCAAAGTATCTGTTTTTCATTGCCCATTATATTTTGTTTCAAAAACAAAACATCTTCACTATACTTAAGTAGCAAATTGCATACAGAAATTCAGTCAAGTAGGTTTTTGTCTCTTATAAGGAAATTACATATTAAAACATAACCAAGCTGCAATTAATGACTTTCAATGTTTAATTTGGATATTTTGAGTATTGGCTATCTCCTGCATTGTATAAAGCTGATTATTTTTAAATGTCTTCATTCGTTTGCTATTAATTATAACTAATGAGCAAAATATCTCCAGTAAGAAACTTTTTAGGCCACTTTTGACATGTTCAAACATTCACTGTATCTTCTCTATAAACTGCACAACTTTTTTTTTTTTTTTTTTTACAATTGAGATGCATTTTATCTTCCTTTCTTAAAATAAAAAAAAAGATTTAAAAAAGGTTAGATAATTTTTATTTCTAAATACATAGTTGTCACAATATGATCCAAAACAATCCTTTTGAATGAAATTAATAGAAACTAAATGCTTCTAATGCCAACTAACAACAAACACTCAATGGTCAATAATGAAACTGTAAAAAAAAAATTTTTTTATCATCAACTTGATTACAAATCAACTTTATCTCTTTCAAAATAGTTCTCTTATGTAATCACACACTGATGAAGTTATCATTTCCAGGAGTAGCAACAGTATTAGAAATCTTCATCGGACACAACCTTCAGTTGATTTGGCATAATTTGTTGCATAATAGTTCACTAATGATGACAAGTTTTATTTTGTGAACAGGGAATAATCACAAGAATTAGGAGAGTAAAGAGATGTGATACCACAAGAATATTCTTTTTGACCAAAAACTTCTTCATAATGAATGCCTAGAAATTAATGAGACTGATTTTTTAATTTTTCAGGTTGCCAACCTTGATTGAAAATAAGCTGATCAATGTTAATTCATTATCAATCATTCTCACCATAAAACAGTAATCAAATTTAATGAGTCATCACTTTCATTGTATTTTCTTCAATTCATAAAATGACTGGTTGACCAGAACATAGTTCATCATCCAATCGATCAGCAATCCAAAAATGTTTTGTGCCACCTAAAAAAATATGACAAGGATAGAACTTTATCTCTCTAAGTGTATTAAATATTTCTGTTGCATTGTTCTAAAGTCTGACAGAATTGGATCTTGAGTTCCATTTTGGTGACATACTTAATTCGATAGACTTGTAAAAATCAAAAATAACTGAATGTGAATTTTGAGAGGCGTCTTTTATCAGGTGCTTCTCTGTTGGGTAGGAAAAGTCCTGCTTTATCTCCATTTGAGTCATCTGATTCCATGGATCATCTGGCTCACTTGGGTTTATTCTAATCCTCCACTTTATTTCAGTGTTCAACCCTAGGAAAGTGTAAAGATATTTTATGTGGTGCGGTATCTTATTGATGAAGATTGAATACTGGCTGACAATCTCAGTCACTTGACCCATCCCAAACTTGGATGTGCACCAATTTTGTGGAACTTTCACCCACTTAAAAGATTGTGTTCCCTATTGTGTTTTAGTGGTGGTATCATATCAATCCTCTTCAGTCAAAACTTCATGAATAAACTTTATTTCCAAGTGCGGTCAGGTGTGAGGTATTGTCTTTTGAAATTATGTTGTATCAACACAGTTTCCTGGATTGAGTACTGCATTCTGGCCTCAATTCTTTTCCTACTTGCATGACACTGCTCCACTATACTATTTCCTGCAGAGATCTGCAAACAATGAAAATGCAGGTGCAGGGTCCACTCGTCCAGAGATCTGGAACTCCTGGAATGTGTTGTTCATACGAAGCTCAAGTGGCAGATTTCTTACATAGAACACAGACTCCAGTTGGCATATAATGCTGAATAAGTTTTGACAAGCCAGCAACTGAGACTACAGTTAGTAAGAGTTAGGTAATGGCCATTGCTGTAGTGGGTGATATCTCCTATCAATGACTGTCTGCTTAACTTTTCCTTTGAAGCTAGATCTACAGTTTTTGCCCCCTTATTTCTGACTTGGTGGCTACTTTGGACATAGAAGAGTAACTTTGGGATGTATATATTGTCACATGTGTGTGCAGTTGGATATCTGGGACAGAGGATGATGTCAGATTTCTAGATGGAAGAAATATGGGAGTTCAAATGAGTATCAAGAAAGAATCAAAGGGCAAAAATGGATATTGATTTGAGCTTATGGAATGTGCTAGGTAGGATTGAACTTGAAAATAACCAAAAGTGAATAAAAATCAGTATAACAGAAATTCAACCCTTCTCCAATACGTCAATTAGTTCTGTTTTAGACTCTCTAATCATTCTTTATCAGATGTCAGGAAAACACTATCACTTTCCTCAAAATATGTTGGAATTAGAAAAACTGAGAGAATGAAGATGTGCTGATATTGGTCAGGAGGACCATTTGGATAATTCATCCTCATTTGATATCAGTATTTATTTTATATGGTTTATTAACCTATATTTTATTTATTCTATGTTTTATTAATTTTGCAAATTGAGAATATATAAAAAGCAGTCCTTAAGCAAAGAAGTAAGATAAAAATAGAACAGAGTTGAGTCAAGTTGAGACTTAAGAAACACTAGGACTGCTACCTGGGCTTTCACATAGTCACTTACAAACCATACTTAGAGGCAGGTGACCTTCTGTTGTTAAAGAAATCAAAAGTTGTCCACTGTTCTAAGCTACAATCAATACATGAAGGAAACACGTCTCTGTTTATATAAATGTGCAGGTTTCCATCATTAACTTCATCTGTCATTTCCTTCTGATTCAACCCAAGTGAGTTTGGTCAGAAAGCCACCACTTACTGATTTAAATTGTAAGATTTTATCAACAAGTACACAACCCTGATCAGTTGAAAGAGACATTATACATTTTGGGGTTATGTAGAAGGATCAAAACCTCTGTTTATATCCCATTGGTGCAGTGGCAGAGGACCACGCTCAGCATTGGCATATAGTCACTATTTGGTTAGAATCCAGCTCCTTCGTGGATGCAGCACACATTGATGGTACAGGTTTAAACTTCTTCATCAACTCAAACTACAGTGGTTTAATTTATCAACTAAGTTTCAATCAGATGTGATGAACATCACATTTACAAACAACCTGTATATTAGCTCCTTGAGTCCATCCAGTATCCACCCAATTAGCATCTTACCTTGGTGCATAGTACTGAGTGTGAAAACAATCTGACTTGCTAATGCAAATTTTAAAGCATAAATTATTTTATAGGATGAAGCAATTTGTATATATGGTTGGCTAATGATTAGCCTATGACTGCAGAAGTTGCAAATCAGCCATGCCACATGTACTCCCTTCTAACAATAGCATCCAGCAAAAAAAGCAGGCAACACAAAGTTGCCTTCTCATTAAGAGCATTAGGCTGACAATGTCAGTCACTTTAAAAAAAATCTTTTATAATATTAACAATGATAATAATAATAACTAATTTTATTCAAAATGTTCACTTTTGATTATAACAGGATATCAGCATTCATTTTCATGAATATTTTTTAAAATTGGTATATATTTGCTATTTGATTCAAGTACTGAAGATATGAAAAAATTACATTTTTAGCCTATTACATTTTTTATTTTAAAAAAAGGTAAAAATGCAACACAAAAACAATTTGTGTAGTTTATAAAGAAAGTATAATGTTCAAATGGGCTAAAAGTGGTTTGCAAAGTTTTATGCTGGTAGACAAGTTGAGATAAATAGTGATCAAATCAAGATTAACTTGAAAATAATTAATATTATATGATATGGTAGATAAGTTAACATACTAAAGATATACAAATTAGCCACTGAAAATCATTTAAATCCAAATGGTTATGCTAGCTGCTTTGATATATGATTTTCACAAAGTGTCAAAAATCTACTGAACATTTCAATGTTCAATTCAGTACTTTAACATAATGAAAATGTTCTGCATTTGAAACAAAAAGGCAATGAAAAGTAGATACTCAATGTAGAACACAATACATTCTGAAGCAAGTGAAATGAACCACATTAATTATACCAAGTCCAGTTTTCATTCAGACAAGGTAATGCAATATATGTAGAAGTCATTGCTCTAACATGCAGAATAAACAACAATAACAACAGCTACTGAATCAGTGGTCCCAGCTAGCCTCCAGCTGGCAGACAAAAATAAAATGGGCAGTAACTCAATACAGACTTCGCAACATTACTGAAACAAGGTAGCATATATATACACTAATATATCCATTTCTGAGCTAGTAACCAATCACTGTTCAGAGAATGGACTTAACCACATGCGCATAATGGAATACCCCAATGACCATAAAGTCTCTCCTTCCTCAGTTCTGTATCTCACTTCAACTCATAACTCAACTGGTTATGCAACTGAGTGCTGACTCATAGCTACCAAACTCAATGTTTGACACAAGTAAAATCTGACACAGGATATGAATTAGCTGTTTGGGAAACCACATTGGGGCGGGCATATCTGCTGCCTCTGCCAAGATTTACGTACAGACATTCTCTAGCAAGGAGATCACGAGGGATAGTTTGTATATGTTGGATCATACAATGGTTAAGGAGCTGGGCATTAAGACTATGGGTGCGCTGACAAAGCTGTCCAGAACTTCAACATCAACGCCTACCCTAAATTTTTCAACACAAACCCTAACAAACTACTAGTTATGCTTGAAGTCTTAGTCACGAAGAAATCAAATCCCTTGGCATACCAGATCTCATTTTTGCCAATTATACAAGGTGATAATGAGTCCATTACTTAATTCAACTGCGGTCAGGGGCACAGGATTGCAACTTCATATGCCCTGACTGCGACCATGATCAATCCAATACATACATCAAGGACCAGTTCCTCTGGGGTATAGCTAACAATGCATTACAGGCAGATATACCGACTAAAGCAGGGTCGCTGAAGACCATGAAGCAGAACATAAGCCACACTGAAGCATTCAAAATGGCCATGCAAGACCAGAACAAAATCTCCAGTGTCTTGGACATAGCAGGGCTTCGAATGTTGGCATATTGCCACTAAAGACAAGCCTAAGGCATAGCCCAGTTGACCACCACCCACTAACGCAAAAAGAACATGATGGAAATGCAACACTAACAAAATGCATGAAGAGGTTTTGGTAGTCACCAGTATGGTGGAGCTAGATCAGGTGGCAGGTCACGGTTATGCCCCACATGGAGTCAGACATGTAAAGTGTGTGGCAAGCAAAACCACTTGGAGAGGGTCTGCCAGTTGAAGGGCAATGAGAAACAAGGTGCTATATGATGTATTGAGGATGGGGAAGCCTCCATGGATGCCCTTATTGTGCATGTGGTATTCAACCCAATAACTGATACCAATAGGCTGGGGAATAACAATGGCTGTGAAGAGGTCAAGGCAATACTAATCCCATTCTCCCCATACCAAGATCCGAGACAGGCCAAGGACATCCCCACCACCCACCTCACCAGGCTCAGAATCTACCCTGATAGTAGTGTGACCATATGCCTTAGTGAACCAAAACACCTGCAGCACATGGGACTCTCAGAAAGGATTTTGGTTTCCTCAAGGAAAAAGGTGTGTACTGTCGGAGGATTTTCCTTGGTGTGTCAAGGTTGGTTGCCTGTCAGTCAAGGTTGGGAAAAGAACCATGAAGCAGGCACTATACATATGCAGGAAAGTACAGGTAATATACTGCAATGATGTTAGTATATTACCACTGTGCTTTTCCTAACAAATGACATCACTACTACCAGTAACATGTGATGCTGTACATACAAATCCCCAACATCACAAAATAAAAAAGGTTCAACTTCCAAAGCCAAACATGATCCTATTACAGTACCATACCACTACAAGAAAAAAGTAAAAAAAAACCTTCAGGAAAATGTCAAAAGAGGCATCGTCACTCCTGTACCAATTGGTACTCCCACCAATTGGTGCAGTACCATGGTTATTATCACAAAGAAAAATGAGAAACCAAGGAGGACAGTAGACTACCAACATCTAAATTCCCAATGCAAACGGGAATCACAACACACCAGCTCACCATTCCAACTGTCACTACAAGTACCACCAAACACTAAAAAAGTTATCCTGGATGCCATGGATGGCTACCACTCAATCCCCCTAGATGAGGAATCACAATCACTTATGACTTTTATCACGGAGTCATTTTATTAATCTCAGATAGCTCCAAGAATACCTAGCTTTCAGTGACACCTACACATGTAGGTATGATGAGATAATCAAAGACGTTCCTTACAAAGAAAAATTGTCGATGATACTTAACTCTTCAACAAGAATTCAGAAGAGGCCTTCTATCACACTCTTGATTACTTGTTGCTGTGCAAAAAAATGGAATTGTTGTCAACAGAGAAAAATTCCAATTCTGCTAGGACATAGTCCAATTTGGAGGCCTCCAAATAACATTGCCAGGAGTGACCCCTTGTGACAATTCACTGAATGCAATTTCCAGTTTCCCAGACCCAAAAAATATAC
>CAUZXS010001048.1:0-95000 GCA_963585895.1 Sepioteuthis lessoniana | reverse complement strand
TCCTTACTCTTCCCACACCCTCTCATCATCCCTCACAGACTCCCTGCCTTCCTTGAATCTCTTATGCCACTCAAAAACTGATGCTCAATTCATGCAAGATGCTCCAAAAGCAGTCTTAAGCATTCCATATGTTTCTATGGCATTTTTTCTAAGTTTAAAGCACAATTTTATTGCATATCATTCTTCGAAAGTGTCCTCATGTTCAGATTGTATGATTTTTAAAATTCCCCAGCTGTGACAATCAGGTTTTAGTAGGGTGTATTCCAATTGCTGCTGTAGCTGTTGATTTGAACCTTAAATCATAAAAATTGGTCAATCATCTCATAAGATGTATAGCAATAACATACTGAATTTTCAAGAGTATACGACAATTTTAAATGCCTGTACAAAAAAGTCTGGAAACTTATTGAATGCACCATGTACATTGAAAATAATATATATTAAAAAATGAGCCATGTTACAATATTCGAACACTTAAAGAAACTGAAATATCAAATAATTCAAACAATCTAATTAATTCAAAAATAAAAGAATATTACTTTTCAGTGAGATAGTAAGTAACATACTCCAATACATAATAAGCATAATCAATCAATAATAAATAGGTGCAGATATTGCAAGTAATTATGAAGGTGGGCTGAAAAGTTCATGATGTCATATCTGCTGTTGATGACTTTTTTTTACCAATGGGATCCAAGCACTGCAACACCAATGGAAAGAGTTGTTGGTTGGTTGTGTTTTATGGCATATCAATCTTGAAGGTTATTTCATGCCAAATCTTGTTTATACATATATATATTAATTATATGATTTGTAAACAAATTGTTTGTAGGTAACATTATTTTCAATTGAGCTCGAGCTCATTTGTTTACACATAGTTAAATGGCTTCAAGTATTACTATATAACACTAATAGTTTTATTTGCACACAGTTAAGTGATTCCAAGACTTGCTATGTAATACTAATAATTCATTTTAACATCAGTAATTTGTTAGCACACAGTTAAATGGTTTCAAATATAGAAAATGATTATGTTTCCATTTGACCCATAGATGGGACCCTATCATCTACTACCACCCCAAGTCAGAATGGGGTTGGGAGTAATGGCAATGAGTGGGTACTTCAAATTCCCCAAAGCTCCAAAACTGGATCCTTACCATCAGATGGATTATTGTCATATCTAGGACACTCATTGAAGGAAGGGGGCTTACTTCTATGCAGAGATGCAGTTGGCATATTCTACAGCCCCAACTGACTGGGCATGGTGGAAGAAGTGTGTGGATCACTAGGGGAACTATGTTGAAAAATAAACCTCATTTGGTTACATTCCATGAGAGTATCTTGATCAGCCCAGGAACTTTTCAGCTGACTCTCACGTACCATTTATTGAGTATCCTGTCCTTATTTAAAGAACTATTATTAGTAATGTATAAACTAAATTAAACCAAATTTTTATACATGTCTAAGCATAGAAAGAGTGAAAAATATATATATGTTTTTAGCAAATATTTTTATAGGAGATGATTGATTATGCCAATTAAGATATTAGGATAAGATTTTAAAAGTGTATTCACACAATAATATCCATTGTGATTGAGGCAACAGCCTATTTATGGATTTTATCTAAAAGACATTGTGATTTCTAATTCTCGGATTTATTAACTGATTTACAAAATTAGATCATTTAAAGGCCAAATGGAAAATTGATTTGATGTAAAAATGAATGGTCAAATCTTATATTCAATCAAGTATCTTTATAGTTTGCTTTTAATGATTCATCAGATTTGTTGCTGTCTTAAAGTCTAGTTAACATCAAAAAGGATCAGGTTCTAATAGTTGGAGCTAGTTTTTAAAAATAAATATCTCTCAAAGTGACAAATATGGCACTGGAATTGTGTATGATCGAACTCAGAAAATTTGCTGAATTACATCACTGGATGACAACTAACTTCAGTAGCTGCAGTTTGGCATACCTTGTCACTATGGTCACTTTGAGCTTTGAATCGCATTTTGTCTCCCATGCAAATATGATGACCACATTTTATAAAGTTGCTTCTGCTGTTCCTATTGAATCTAAAAACTTAATTTAAATTTCAAATTATGCATATATACATGAATGAAGGTACCTACCATACAACTTTTGACTAACAAGTTAACAGTATCATGATCTTCAGTGCCAGTGAATATAAAATAGTCTAGTTCCATCTCTTCTCAACATGTTTTAATAATGAAACCCAGAACATTTCTTGGCTAGTAAGCCTTCTTTCTTGTGTTTGTAAATCAATCAGGCAAGCTGTAGATTTTGCCATAAAGGGATGAATTCTAATTCATAATGATTTATGCATTGAATTTCCATATAAGGAAGAATGGTTTTTAGGAGATCAAGCCTTTGGTATCAAAGTAGGTAATTTTAAAATGCTAATTTTTATCTAAAGATAAATCACAAAGTGACAAGAAAGAATACTAATAACTCAGATGACAAAATTTTGGGACTTTTTCAATTAGATAGATAAGTTCAGAAATGAGTATCTAAGAATTGCAAATGAACTTGGACTCTTTTAAGCAATCCTAGGGAGGTACAACTTTCTAGTTACCTTGAAAGTTCTAGATTTGCTTAGGCATTCAAGTTTCCACTTGTATTCAAATAACAGGCTTATTTGAATTCAGTAACACTAGATGTAGGATGGCTGGCTACTGGAAGAGTACTTACTGGACAAATGTGATTTCTGAGATCAGCTAATACTAACTATAAAGAAGGAACTGACAGTCAGGAATAGATGGGGGAATTTTACCAAATGATTCAATCAAAACAGGACATTGACACAAAACTTTAGAAGATAAGGCACAAAGTGTTGTTAGGCAAGAAGATGTGGGAAATATAGCAATAGCTCGGAAAGAACCAGCTTCCTTGTTTATCTAGAAGGAACAGGGTCTAGTTGTTAAAGCCAGTTTAAAAATAATTTTTCTCAAAGTAACAAATGTGACACTGGAATTGTGTCTATGTGTCTGTAAGAGCAGCTTGATGCAAAGAGAAGGAAAGTTGAGAGGTATTAAGGAATATCAGAACAAACAAGTCATATATGATTGTTTCTCTACTGTCAATGATCTACAACAGTTGAGAGCATTCCATGGGGTATATTTACCATAGGTATATTGAAATTGATGGTGGGAATGGCATTAATAACTTTTGACACTTAAATACAGATTTCATGATTTTGGCAAAGTTCCTGTTCAGCCAACTGTAGACTATTTTTGTCAGGTCCCTTTCAAAATATGGACAGTGGGTTTATAAGACAAATAGAAATTTTGGTATCTATTTTTTTTAAATCTCTTGACTTTTGAAGGCCACAGCAAGAAAATGATTAAAATAGCCAATTTTTCAATATAATGGCTCTGTTTTAGTCCAAAAATCTATGTAATGTATCTTTTTATAAGTTTTCAATAGCACTAACTTCAATTTTGGGGTCAGAAATGAGTTGGAAAAGTCCAATATAGCAGAAATTCAAGATGGTGATCAAATTTTCAATTTTAGAAGAGAGTTATCAAAGTATTGTATATAGATATTTACTATCATCTGATAATGTATGTTCATTTCATCTAGTAGAGGTTTTGGCTTCTTTATTTAATGGCATATTAACCTTCTTGGGTTATATAATGCCAAAGTCATCCTTGTAGAAGGACAGAAGAGGTACTATTTAACCTATAGATAGGATGATAAGGGAGTTAATACCTTTCCCAAGGGTATTAGTCTAAAAGTGAATGTAATAGTACAAATGAATTTCAAATTCACTATGATATTGCAGTCTACCCTATTAGCCACTGTGCCATATGGGCTCCTCTTCCCACAGGTACAGAGTAAAATCAAGTAATCAATCAATATTTACTAATTTTGTTGGTCTTTTGGGAGCTTATTCTCAATTGTGTGTCTCATTCTACTCATATTTAACCTTCACAGGCGGAAGTTATTGCATCTTTTAATACAGAATTGAAGTTAGCATATTCCAAAACCATAGAAATGATATATTACATAACATACTTTTCAAATTCTTGTCTTAATTGACAAAAACCAAAGAAATTTAGTTGCCTTCTTACATTTCCAGCATAATGGATTTTTTGTAACTCACTTTTGAAACTAAAATTGAAGTTAGCACCGTCAAAAAAAGAGACATATTATATGCATATTTAGACCCAGCAAATGTATGTTCAGGAAAAAAAAGAAACTTTATTTTCACCATTTTCATAGCATATAACATAATGACCTTTGGTCAGTGTGCCATTTTACAATTTAACATCTACGAAGTGCATTCAATAAGTTTCAAGACTTTTTTCGTATGGACATTTAAAATTGTCGTAGACTCTTGAAAATTCACTATGTTATTGCTATACATCTTATGAGATGATTGACCAATTTTTATGATTTCAGCTTCAAATGAACAGCTACAGCAGCAATTAGAATATACCCTACTAAAGCCTGATTTTCACAGCTGGGGAATTTCAAAAATGCAATCTGACACTTTAGAAGAATGATATGCAATAAAATTCTGTTTTAAACTTGGAAAAAATGCCACAGAAATGTATGGAATGATTTAGACTGCTTTTGGAGCATCTTGTATGAATCGAGCATCAGTTTTTGAGTGGCATAAGAGATTCAAGGAAGGCAGGGAGTCTGTGAGGGATGATGAGAGGTGTGGGAGGAGTAAGGAAGTCAATACACCAGAGTTGATTGGCCAAAGTGTTAGGGTTAGGGTCACTATGTTGAGGTTTTAAGGGAGTTCAGGAAGAGATTCCGTCAGAAGAGGCCAGCACTCTTCAAATCGGGTCAGTGGCATTTCCACCAGGACAATACACCAGTCCACAACTCCATCCTTGTCACAGACCTTGCTCCCTGTGTGACAATATTGGTCTAAGATGTTGGTACATGAAGGGGTAAAAGCAAAAAGTTGAGCGGCTAAAGATATTTGCCAAGAAGTGTAGAATTGAAAATTCTGGGAAAAAAGAACTTTTGATAAAAACCTGAATGGGAATTGGAAGGTGTTGAAAGGTTCAGAAAATTAAGTTGTTTACAAGTACAGGCAGAAGTTTAAAGAAGAAAAGATATTACTTGAAAGATGAATGATATTATTAAAATGATTTTTCCAAGCCTGGGAAAAGTGAAAATAAGAACACGGACAATGAGATGATAAGAGGAGTCATTTGGCACACATTTAGGAAATGGAAATCAGGTAACTAACAAAGGAACCTTTGTTGATGGTGAAAAGGCTATCTGGTATCTGATTACAAACACGCCTTAGCTAATAAGTGTGAAGAAATTGTCCGGAAATGACTGTGGAGCTGATTAGTAATTGTTAATTAGTCTGGGACGAGGGGCTGCCCCTCTGCCCACTGGGTTTTGGAATCAGCCCTATCAAATTGACAGTCCAGCATATTTGGGCATAAGGGGAGGAGTCCCCGGTCTGACATCAAAAGTGGGAAGATGAGAAAGACTGTGCTGGTAGGAGGAAAGCTATCCTCCTGTTGTCCTCATCACAGGTGGTGATGATAGGAAGGACTTTGTGAAAGTAGTGTAAAAAGGGTTAGACCCTTAGTGATGATGAAAATTAAAACAAAGACATAACGGATGTCTGATGAGTTGAAAATGACGTTATGGAGATCATCCCTGTCACAGTCAGAACCTACCCCAGAATCTTGGCAAATATTATATAACGAGCTGATTTTTGAGCTCGTTGCAATTGTGCAATTGTCAATGCATCTTACCAGCATTTTTGCTAGTACATTGCCAACACACTGCCAGCTTGCCACCAGGACTCACCAATGAAGTTGCCGCGAAGAAGAACTCAACCTTCGCCAATCTGACGTCCTTAGACCATTCGTGAAGTCACACCCGCAGAATTATTATCAACTGTAGAAACTCGAGAATTTACTAAACTTCTTGTTATATTTATGAAAAGCAGTGTGTTATTTTCTTTTCTTTTCTCAATATACCTTTCCGGTTTCCAGTCGCTTGCTACCAGCAACCCTCTTCTTTTCAGACGTGAATCTTCACTGCCTTTGACACTTAAATAGGAATCACAACATGGGGTGGGGCAGTGTATGGTCACTTTCCCTGAGGAGAACTTTCTGTCTGTTTTTGTCCCCATGCTGTAGCAGAGGATTGGAGGGAGGTGGATGAGGCTGGGGGCATGAGGGGTTTATACCTGTGACTTTTGGTTATTCTCTAAGCTCAGAGGCTGTGACGAAGGTCATTGACACGCTCACACAAGAGGACTTCCATGGGGCCTTCCAGAAGTTGTTGGAATGGTACAATAAGTGCATTGCAGCCGGAGGAGATTACTTCGGAGGGTACTAGAGTTTCATGTGTGTACTATCAATAAAAGTGCCCATACGAAAAAAGTCTGGAAACTTATCATATGCACCTCGTATGTTTAAGACTATAACACAGATTAATATCTCCAAGCAAACTATACTTATACTTGGTCCAAAGGATCATAGACAAAGTAAAAGACAACAGAAAAGTGGCTCTGATCAATTTACATTAACCTACAGCATTCAATTCAAAGATTATCAACTTTCTCAAGGTTGATTTACATCCAAATTGAAGCTAATCTTTCAAACCTGGATTCATCTTCAGTATACATATCTCTGAGCCATAGGGAAGAGAATAAGTGCAAAACCTTTCACATTATCTAAATTAAATCATCAAGGTTGTCTGTTTTTACCAACTAAAATCTTTCCTTCACCTTTGCTGACGTTATAATCAAGGAAGGCATTATATCAAGCATTAATAAGGAGTTATCCAAGAATACTTGATCAAATAAGAATATCACTTTGTGTACTCTGGTTGACATTTTTCAACAAAGCATAATTCACTCTACTAACAATTTGTAAATAATTTTACTTCATAATTTTTAAAATTCTATTTTTCTTTTGACACTGATCACCTACCTCAACACAGTAAATATACTTTATGAAGCAAATTCTTAAATATTCTTTTTAGCTGTGAGCTACATTTCATTTTTGAAAATAAAAATAAAATGTAGCAGACAGCCAAAAAGACACAGCCTCTGTTTCTTTATGGATTATACATTTGAAGAAAGCAATAGATCAGCAAAACATTGTTTCAAAACCATAAACAATGTAAAGTATGAGTTCCTTCCATAAACTATCTGAACTATTGGAATCATTTATTTAATAACCATTTTTCTCCTAGTTGGCAGAATGCATCTTTAAAAAATTATTAACTCAAAGCTGATTAACTTATTGTACAGAAAATAGTGAATAAAATGCAAAATCATTTGAAATTTAAATCCTTGAAGTCATTAGATATTTAAAAAAGTACCTTGATTACATTAGAATTCTCTTGATATAAGCATGAAAATTAGAACTATATAATCTTTTTCATAAATCAAAGAAAGTAAAAGCACAAACACACCCTTTTTCGATTTGTTTTCAGAGAAATTGCAAGATAAATCATTATTATCATCAAAGCATGCTGACAGCATGGATTACCTAGACTATTTTTGTGATCTTTTTTATCCAATGCAAACATATTTAAGTTCAGAAAATGTTTTTTTCATTCAAAAAGTTTATCCTAAATATATAAGTATAATTGAATGTCATGGCTCTTAAATTCTTAGCTACTAAAATAATTTAACAAATTAAAACACCACAAAAATACAATTTTATTAAAAGTAACATGAGCTAATTAACACTGAGATAATCCACATATGAAAAGCTCTTGTAATACAGATGCTAAGGAGACTGATCCTATACACACACTTCAAATAATAAAATTGATTATTCTGATGAATTTAGCATTGTGTCAAACTTAGTTGAATATAAGTTATCTCTGAATATGAATGAGAAGTCTTATTTACATTATATGATAAAAGTTCCAATCCAAATTGATAGTACCATGATTTTTACCTTGTTTTCACTAATGGGTTGTGGCTATTAAAAATTGATTAGAAACTTCATTTGTCTTTCACTCTGGAAATTACAATGAGTTAAAAACAAGTTTTGTACTCTATTCTAACAAAATGAAAAGAGAATCTCAAGTTTAGCTTAAGCATTATAAAAACAAAATCCCTATGTAAGCAAATCTAAAAGTTGATTTTAAATTACATCAGTGAATTTGTGATATATATTTAATAGAATCAGGATATCTAATGATTTCCTTCAAGAAACAAAAAAAAATGATTTGAATTAAGATATAGCAGTTAAGGCTGTCAAGAGAACCAGAAAATACTGAACACTAAAGAATTGTAAAAAAATGATTTTTGCATTTGAATATGGAATTTACTTACATTTTTTTAGAAAATAAATTAGAACATTTACTATTGATCAAAAGGTGTTTGAATTTCTCTGCTGAAGATCTTAAAATCTTAAATCTTCAATAGTGAAATTTGTATAATGTGTACAATAGCCAAAAAACATAGTGACTATAACAAGTAAGATGAGAGTAGTAGTTCAAATTGATTGATGTATAGTAAAAAAAAATTCATTTGTATCAAAGATATTGTGATGAACAGATGATTAGAAGAATTTTTTAAATGTATGATAAATTGTAAACATGTTATCAGAATAGAGTTTCATATCATCATTTTTTTCTAAATGCTTCTTACAATACATATTTACTAGTATAACAATTAAGTGTTTGTGTATCAGTGTGTTAGGTGGGTGCAGAAATTAATGCATTTCTTTGTCATTTTAAACCTTAATGCATACTTTGAAATAAATTATCATTTAGCTATGTTCATGTAATGTACTATTTTAAAGAATAAATTTTGCTCTATAAATGTTAATGGTCTTGCTTTGACTATCAAAGATGGAAACATGCAAATTTGAGTGATTATATCATATAAATGCAAAATGGAACATAAACCAGTAGAAATTGCTAAAATATCAACCAAGTATTTGGTCAGAAAACTATTAATGAATATACAACTTAACATTGGTTCCAAAAATTTCATAACGGAGATGGGAGCTTTGAAGATGAGGAGAGTCGCAGATATCTTTCTATGATTGATGAAAACTAATTAAGAGCTATCATTCAAATGGTGCAAAACAATTTTAGAGGTTGCAGAAGAACTAAACATTAATCATTCAACAGTTATTTTACAGAGTGCACCAAATTGGAAAATAAAAAATGCTTGCAGCTGAACAGAATTTTTTAATTGCCATAACAAGGTCTACTCAGCCCTTCTGCACAACAAAAATTATCTTTTTCTTGGTTGCATTGTGACAAATAAAAAATGGTTTGTATATAACAACTGGTAGTATACAACATAGTGGATGGACCAAGGTGAAGCACCAAAACACTTCCCTAACCTGCAGTAAAAGAAGTTTATGGTCACTTTTTTATGGTTGGCAAGTGGTACAAGAACTGCAATACTTCTGTCCAACATTGATCAATCAAAAAGGACCAATTCTTCTTCATGACAATATCAGACTGCAAAAACTGCAAAAATTGAACAAACTAAGCTACAAAACTTTACCTCACCTAATTTACTTTGACCAACTACCACCTTTTTAAGCACCTTGACAACTTCTTGCAAAAGAAGTTTTCAACAGTCAAGCAGCAGCTCAAAACATCTTCAAAGAATTCATTGATTCCAGAAGTTTATGCTACCAGAATAAATTGACTTGGTAAGAATATCAAGATTCTAAAGGTTCTTATTTTGATGAATAAATTTTATCTTAAGATTAGATCTACAGCTTGGTTAAAATCATTATTTTTCCACCAACCTGATATATACAGTACTACTCATAAGTATTTAAACGAACTGATTTTGTACTTGTTCAAATACTCATGATGAATACCTCCTATAAACTTTATGAACATTATCAAATAGATAGAATTGTTAAGTATTTGAATAAGCACAATATGCTTTTTATTGTCAAAGATTGCAGGAGTAACTAAGCACTTTGAGCACAATGGAAACTGAATAACATTACCTGTTTGGCAACTTTTCCAAATAGCAATGTGAGTTTCCCTTTTTAATCTCCTTGAAAAAATTCTGAACAAGATCTCATAATAGAACTTTTTTTTTCATTTACCACTTTAATTGTATTAAAATACATTTTCCAGAAATTTATCAAGCAGAACCAAAAAATGTGACTAAATACACATCTTATGTTGATTGAAATATAATTTGGTTCTTTTGCATAATGTATCTGTTTTTAACTCAAAACAAGTGATTAATAAGAAAAGGGTCTGTTTGTTCAAATACTTACAAGCAGTACTATATATCTCAGTCGTTACAAAGGCTAATAATGAGAAGACTCTTCATAAACTTTTGAAAAGTTTATGTTAAAAAATTCAGGGAACTTGGTTCTTGGTTATAACAGACATATATATATATATATATATATATATATATATATATATATATATATATATATAGATTCAAATTGTTTTTGGTTAATTTAGAGAACTAGCATAAATTATAATTTTTTAAAATATTATTTGGTATTATCTATAGCTTTCATTTAAGTTCTTTCTACACAAAATTATCAAGTCAATTATATCTTTATAACATAATGGTATTTTTTATAATTCTAAGACAAGTAAAGTAAAAATCAACTTGTAAAGTTTAGAAATTTGAACTCTTTTGAGAAAACATAGTGAAAAGAGATCCATCTTAAAAAAAAAAAAAAAGGAAAATACTGAAATCAATTTTTATAAACCAGTTGGTAAAGAAAAATTGATTCTATATATCTTTTTAGCTATTTTTAAAAGAAAAGTTGCCTAAACCATATCAAATTAAAATCCTATATAATGCAAATTTCTATAATCATAATTTATATAAAACTTCATGCTGAATTGAAATAAAAATTACAAATTTTTAGAATATATATGAATTCTACAAAAATAAGATGTTTACAATCCTTCGGTATTTTACTTCAAATACATCTCTCTAAGTTCCCAAATTTGATCAATCTGAAATCATCAATAAAAAATTATCAATATATGTCCTGTATATATAAAACATAAATAGAATGAAGGTTCATAGTTCAGCCATTTCTATTTTTTGTCTTTGAATATATGTATTCTAATCATAAAATTTCCAAAACAATGTGATCTTCATAGGATTTTTGAAAACATCATAAATGTTTGATTCCATCAAGTGTTAACACAATACTAAGTAGAAAAGTATAAAAAATAATTAAACTAAAGAAACCATTGTGTGTTAACTTTATTTCTTTAATTAAAGTAAAACTTAAATATCTTTACTTACAAGAAGGTTTATTGTTAAATCATTATGTGAGCCTTTGTAACCTTTAGCTATGACAGGTGTTGCATAGCATATCCTTCTGAATAGAAATAATGATAACTCAGTTTATCCTCAAATTTTTAGCCCCAAAGTAATTTTAAATAAGATAAATTTTTAAAGAAAATATTTTACCTTTAGTTATAAATTGTTTCATCAGCAAAACTTTTAAACTTAAAATTTAATTCTATTCTCATAATGATAATTTTTTTCAAAGCATCTCAATGCTCATAATTCATATGATGGTTGCCTTACCAATAGATAAACAACACTCTTACTTTTAAGTAATTGACTACAACTAAGTTTTTAAAAAGTGTAGTAATTGAATATAATGGAAATGTTTTAGAATTTAACAACCATAATATCATAAAATAACTTTATTATAGTTGCAGTTCTTGAGACTTATTTTTTAAGATAAATCAACAAAATATAATGTTAATAAAGAAATCTATTATTAGACTTAACTCCAAGACAGTTGTCATTGCTTTACAAAAGTTCAAAAAGAAAGAATTGTTATATATGTAACTTCTAATTATATTGATTTTTTAATAAAAATAACACATAGATACATATATTCAAAAACATGCTATTTTAAAACATTTTGAAAAAACTACACTATAACAATAATGTATTCAAAATTAGTGTCCACATTCTTAGAAAGAATGAAATAATTTTTTAAAACTAAAAAAAAATGCCTAGCACTTACCTGTCTTCCTTATTTGCCTTAGAGTAATAAGCCCGCATCCTGATGGCAGAATAGAATGAGAAGGATTCATTCAAATAATTTGTTTCACTTGTTCGTAAACTGAAAAAAAAAAAAAAAAAAAAAAAAAAAAAAAACAGAAAAAAAATAACACTTAAAGCTTTTATTTAAACCTAAAGATAAATTTGCAAATATACACACTTCACTGACATTTTTCATTCTAAATGCAATGTTTATCTACATAATAATAATACTTCATATTCACTAAACTAATAAAAAAACAAAAACAGATCCTTTCTCATGAATAAGGAAAACTGAAGTAAAGAGAAATCTACACAAATCTGAACAATGATTGACCATTATTATTTCAGAAAATATAAGTAATATAACCAAAAAACCAAATACAAAGTAAAAAACACAGTATATAAAGGATAATTGAAGTTTGTACAAGAATACTTAATATACAAAAGCAACATATATTTGAGGCTCTAGCTCACACCAAGCATTTTATTTTTACAACTCCAGCATATATAGATAATACAGCCACTAAAGAAGATTAATATTTTGTACTTGAAAAATAAAACCTGGTCAAACTATGGCATAACTTTTAGTAATTCTAATCATAGCTAATAAATGTTTAAATAGTAAAACTTTGAATACTTACTAAATGATTTCCCTTATATACCAATGAATACTTTTAATCTACCAACATGAGAGTACAGAAAAGCAAAATAATTTTTAAAAAATATACTTACAGATAATGAAATTAGATTAACCAGGAAGGTAAGCATGAATAATATATTTCAGCATAATACCATCACTGTTCTTTTTATTGATAATGATTGTTTCTTCATATTTTTAATTCTTTAGGTAAGATTATTTTTATGATTGCATGAATCCATTAATTATCTGTTAATGTCAATTTTGTGAGTTTTGATATATTTTTAAAATAATTTAAGTTAAGAATAGTTAAGTTCAGGCATAGGAAAGAAATCTATATCATCTAATTCTTGATACTGACAATAATACTGACAAAAAGATTGATTACCATTTGATCGCTGAAAAATCAGCAAATTTCCACATAATTACAAGAGTTATTTAAATTACAACTTCTCAGACTAGAAGGGGGGGTCACATAAAGAGTATTAGGGGTTTCAAATGTCTAAGAAAAGAAAATGTTAGCTACCAAACATCACAAAGTAATAGTTATCTGATATCAAAATTTCCAAAAAGGGTTAAATGTGTTAGCGTTTGTGTCAAAATATTATTGCTATTTTTACTCTTTATTCATGAAATAAAAAAATCTAACCCATACATAAATGTTTCAATTTGTAGGAGAATAAACCCATAAAAATGCCTGAAACTTTACAATGCATTCAGGTACAAAAAAATACAATGAAACATTTTTGCAATGCAGATTTACTTTCATTATTAGAAATGATAAACACTGGCCCTACCCTGTTTAATTTGTAATACATGTGTGGCAAGTGAAAGCATAAAAACCAGCAAAAATAATTCCATACTTGTAAGCCTGTAGAATGTTTTGAAAGGCTATTAAAATTAAAGAATGCACAAAACCAGCCTCTTGAAAGGCAAGTACTCATTTAAGAAAAGTAATTGCGAGCATTTTACAAAATCTCTTACTTAACTGCAAAAGTATACACCATTGACAAAGAACTTGTAACCAATGATTGTTAGAATGGATGATATTATTGATGGGAAAAATAAGCAGAACAATTAAGAAAAATTTCACTCTCAAATGATACAGTGGGTATGCAAATTTCTGAAATTAGTAATAACCGTTTTGAACAAATCATTGGAATTAAAGAAAGTTTAAAATTTTCAATTCACCTAAATGAATTACAGGTATGACACAATTATTAGAATAAAGCAGGTATTGATATGATAATAGTATTTTGTAGATTTATTGTTCTGTTGGTTATTAGATGGATATACAACTGGTTAAGCAATTTTTAAAAATGTAGTCAAATTTTCAAAGAAACAGGACTAGAAAGAAATAACAATGTTGGAGTGTATATTGACAGTGAAACAGTAATGAAAGGAAGAACTGTTAGATTTCAAGTCATATCTGTAAGTAATGGACTGAACTCTTTCACTCATTGTATGATTTATCAAGAGACATTAGTGGCTTAGAAAATTTCTGCAAGCTAAGTTAAATGTGGTACTACAAGAGGCAGATAAATTTACCAGGTTATGCATTTAATAAATTTGTTAAATCTATGTAATAAAATAGGATCCAATTTCAGCTAACTTTTACAGCAAACTGAAGAAAGTTGACTCCCAAAGGTACAAGCTTTGAGATGGTTATTTTTAGAAAAAAGAATTTTTTTTAATGTTTGGAAATAATACAAATTTAGCCAAATGTTTTTATCATGAAAATTGGTATTTCAAATTATGTTGTGTATGTGTCAGAGAAACTTAAACTTGTCTCTGCAATTTTTTTAACACTGAAATCTAAATTTTAAATATTTATGAAAAAAAAAAATAGAAATATAAAACAGAGAATAACTCATATGAAATGTTCTTTATATACAGTATTGGTCATAAATAAGTATAAACCTATCAATTTTTATAGAAAGTTAAATTTCTTTTAAGTCAAAGATAGCAGGGTTTTATTATTTCTAGAAGAATATACTAGAAATACACAAAATAGATATTATTCAACAAACTCAAAAGCATCGAAATTCTGTAATCAAAAATATGAATATGTAGCAATCCAAAAATGAATACAACTCATATATATTTATGCAATTTTATTTTCTGTTACAGATGTTGCAATTCTATTTTTAGTGAGTTTTATTCATGGATGATACTGTGTAAAGGATTTGAGTTTTGATTTGATTAAGCAAATCATAATCAATCATCGAGTATGCCTGAAAATTCATTTCCACAGTTATTTCCTACCATAATTAGATTGGATCCAAAAAATATTAATCACTGAAACAGAAAAAGTGAAAGAAGTTGCAGAACTTTCTCAGATTCAATTTTAATTTTCAATGTTTTTTGGCTTGGTGTTAAAACAGAATTCCCAAAAACATCAGACTTAAAAACAGTTTTTTCTTCCTTTGTTATCACTTATTTGTTTGAATCTGTGTTTTTAAAATTGATACCACAAGTTTTAAGAACATTGAAATAAATTTGAAACCAGTATTGCACTAAAAGAAAAACCAATTCGATACATTATTTAGTTATACTTATCTGAGAACTTATTGTTTATATGGCAATAAATAGGATCACTAATTAAAAAAATAAGTTTGAGAAGCTCTAGTTTAGACAACTGAACTCATTCTTTATGTTGCTTTTATTGTTTTCACGACATTTCAGTTAATTCTACAAACCTTCTTTAGGCATACAATCCATGAAAAAAGGAATAGAGCTTTTTTACTTTTAAGAAAATGGTGGCAAATATACTGTCTCAGTTAATTCCTAGTAAAATGAGTTACTCAGGCAATCTCACTCTCAGCAACTCATGTAACAAATGATTCCATATTTTTTTATATGCAGAGATTATAACGAGAGAAATGACTTACTGCGAAGTCTGAAGCGAACACAAACATGGCTGTTCTTGGAGGCACGATTTGTAGGATACCTGTCTCACCTCCAGTGAGACAAGAGCTGCACTCGTGCAAATTTTGGTTAGCCTGTACTAGCATAAAAGCAAAAACGTCAGCAGTAGCTGCAACTTTGTGGTCACCGTCCTTGTTGATGGTTGGACAAATGTGGTGACACAGTGAGCGAGAAAAGAAAGTGAGAGAGACACAAATTGTGTGTTTGTGATTGGCCTCTGTGACAGTCGAGAAAGGGGGTCCCAAAATCCATTTCCTCCTGCAACCTTGAAGCTACGTACAAGATAGAAGGAACTGCCAGTGAGCATCGGACTTTTATTTCTACAGGATATTTGGGTAATTATGGTGAATGTTCGCTTAAGCACTGACATCATAAAACCATTTTCCAGCAAGGGTGATGTGGTGGTGTGGCTGAAAAAGGTCAGGTTTGTGGTGAGAGTTCAGGAAGTGGATGATGTGGCTAGTTTGCTACCATTATACTTGGAAGGGAACTCATTGGTCCTTTACATGGAAATGAAGGAGACTAGTCAGAGAGATGCAGAGGGAATTGAAGCCTGACTGAAAGAGGCCTTCACCGATGATGCGTTCATAGCATATAGAAAAGTGATCATGGTCAAGTGGGCCGGTGAACATGTGGACACCTTTGTGATTAAGATCAAGCAGTTGATTGGATTGGCCAGATTCGAGGGAGCCGAGATGGAAAGACTCACCAAACTAGCCTTTGTCACAGGGTTCCTAGATACCATTTCCACTGAACTCCAACAGGCATCAAATATCGAAGCTCTGACCATGGGGATCTATTAGAAAGAGCGAGAGTGCTGACGACAAGCGGGGACCAAAGCCAGGTTGTGGTTGCAGCTGTGTGCTCATTCCATAGTGCAGTAGGAAAGGACAGCTGGAAGCATGGAACGCGCTGCTACCAATGCAGGGCTCGAAATGAGACAGGGGACAAGCATCAACGCCAGCCTTCTCCCCAACCTAGATACCAAGATGTAAATACAGTGCTCCTAACGGGACGCAGTGTTTGGTGCTAATTGATACCAGCTGTTCATGAACAATTGTGGACGCAGATTGTAGCCGGTCTTGAAAGAGAGCGACAGTGGATGTAATGACAATCGGAGGTATGTCCCATCCATGTTGCCACGTCAGAATGGTCACCATATCCACAGAGGAAGGCGGCTCAGTCAAGATCAGAATGTTGGTGGTGCACGGAAAATCGATGAGGTTCGACCTGCTGTTGGGGATTGATACCATAAAGGCATTGGGAGGCATTGCTGTTAGGCCATCAGGACAAATACAGATCAGCGATGGGTGAGTAGCTATGTGTGTGGCCATTACTATTAATGAACCTGACTTCACTGCTACCTTTGACCATCAGAGCTGAGCCTGGACTGCAGCATGGAAGTGGACCATGCGCCTGAAGGTCTGCACAATGGGGTGTCAGAGTATCTGGTAGTGGCAGAGATCCAGGAGGAGTATGAGCAGGAGCTCTACATGTAGATGAGCAATGGCTGGCTTCTGCCATATCCAGAAGAAAAACTGGGCCCTCCTAAAAGGGCTGATTCCCCTGATGGCTGTACTACAGCAAAATAAATCTAAATACATCCAGTGATGGACAGCCAATGCAGAGGTCTGTGCAGCTAAACTGTGTGAATGGTGACAAAAGGGTTCCAACGTATCTTTGCAAGATTTCAGGTGAGCAAAAAGATACTGCCTGAGACATTTGGGATTTGGTTTGAATGTGGCTCTTCTCACAATGAAGGCTATCATTAGCACGGTGCTGGCTCAGGAAGAAACTGTGGGCTGCATGGCATCAGTGTACATAGACAACATCTATATCAATGAGGAGGTCATGCCCGCAACCCACATCAGAGAACATCTGGCTCAGTTTGGGCTGGAATGCAAAGACCCAGAACATTTGAAGGATGGCGCACAAGAGCTGGGACTGGCGGTTGCAATTGAACAAGGTGAATTGTGATTGAGGCAAGGAAGCGTGGTTCCCATCGCCCCTGGTGTCATCATGTGATGGACAGTATTCTTTTTGTCTGGGAAGCTTCTTGGGCACTTCCCAGTGTGTAGTTGGCTCCATGTGGCTTGCAGAATACTCAAGGGGAGAACAGGTTTGGTCATGAAGGGCTGGGATGACAAAACAAAGGATGCTCTCCTGCACATGGTGTCTGGAACCATGGGCTCTGTACAATAGGATAATCCAACCCGTGAGGGCTGGCGCATGAATGACCAGGAGCTGAACATGCGGGTCGATGTCAGTTCTCTGGTGATCAGAGTGGCTCTGGAGAGATATGAAACAATGCTGGAAGATGCTTGCAGGCTGTGACCAGAGAACAACGTCCAACATATCAACCTTGTTTGGGAGAGCGATGAGGAGGGGCAAGCGTTATACATGTGGATGAGCTGGATGCAGACCAAATCATGTCCATCCATAGAAACAGTGATCACCCAGGAGTGCGGTGCACTACTTACTTCGTCAGGAGAGTCTGCCTGCCTATAACAAAGGCAGCCATTAGGTTAGTCATACGGGCGTGTGAGGAATGCCAGTTGATAGACCCAGCACAAATTCACTGGGAGAAAGGAAAACTGGAGGTAAATGGGAACTTGTAGAGACTAGGGATGGATATCACATACTATGGTGCCCATCATTTTTTGATGCTAACTGTCGCACTTCTCAATTTGGAAGCAGTTGGTAAGACATGACTTGGCAATCATGATTCACCAGCTGTAGGCAGTGTTCCTCGAGTGGGGCCCACCCCAAGAGCTCCTCATGGACAATGACCCAGCCTTCTGCAGCAGAGAATTCAGAGCTTTTGCGAGTGAGTGGGGTGTTAACTTGCAGTTTTGTTGCGCTTATGCCTCAGTCAAGAATGGTATAGCAGAGGGCTGTCACCACGTGGTGAAACAAATTGAGGCCAGGATGCACTGTCCTATCCAGGAAGCCATCTATTGGCACAATGTTATACCTAAAGACACTGAATCAGCCCAAACTGCACCCGCTAACAGGATCCATCAATATGAATTAAGGGTAAAAGGAGTTGATGCCCCAACAATGTCTCCAGACCCTCAGTACAGTTTTTACCAAATCAGAGATTGCGTGTGGGTAAAGGCACTACAGAGTCGGTGTACCCTGAAGTTCGACTGGGGTCGGGTGACGAAAACAATCAGCCCACAGTCATTCCTGGTGAATGGAATACCCTGCCAGGTAAAAGATATGCGTCCGCAACTCAGTCTAACAGTGTCTGAGGAAGACTCCGATGATACGTCTGAGAGCAAAGCAGAGAGTCTGCTGCTTGACAAGGAAAGTGTGGAGTCTGACGATCCACCTGAAGAGAGGGCCAAAGCAGTGCACCTCTCCCTACCTTTGTGAAGAAACACTCATTGAAAACAACTGCAGCCAGGCTGCTACCTTTGTGATCATGAAATCAGGGGGAATGGAGGCGGGTAACTAGGGAAATAGCTTAACGTGGAGTCTGAAGCGAACATGAAACTGTCTCACATTAGGAAAGAAACATGGCTGTTCTTGGAGGCGTAATTTGTAGGACGCCTGCTTCATCTCCAGCAAGACGAGTTGCGCCAATGCAAATTTTGGCCAGCCTGCACTGGCATAAAAGCAGAAACGACAGCAGTAGTTGCAACTTTGTGGTCACCATTCTTGCTGACGGTTGGACAAATGTGGTGATGTGGCAAGCAAGAAAAGAAAGTGAGAGAGATGTGACTTGTGTGTATATGATTTGCCTCTGTGACAGTCGAGAAAGGGAGTCCCGAAATCCATTTCCTCCTGCAAACCTAAAGAGATAGAAGGAACTGCCGGCAAGCATTAGACTTTTATTTCTACAGAGATGCTTTCAAACTCCTTCCCTACTGAGTAAATAATTCTTGTTCACCTTCATTTTCTGAAGGAGAGAGAGAGATTAACTATTTTAGCATCTATTAGTCTTGAAACTATGGATCAATGTCTGGATCTCAACACAGGCCTGGTTAAGGTTGTATAGAGGAATGGCAGTTGCTCATGATGCAAGTCCTCCCTCTTCATGATACTGATGTTGTCAAAGAGAAGAGTATTGTGCTATACAACTCAGCTTTAGTATCAATGCAAGAGAAAAAGGCTGAACTCTGTCTTAGGGACTCCAGCTCCTAGTTTTGCCATTCCACCAGAGGATGTTACTTAGCCATGACTGAATATAGATTTTCCCTTCTTGTAAAGCTGTTGCCCTTACAAAATATTAGAGAGATAGTCTACCCTACTAGTTAACCATAGTTTAGGAATTAAAAATGGATTTACGCCTTTCCTATGTGAAGTGAAAAACAACCTTATTTAGAATTTGAACTTTATTCACTGAGTCCAATTTCTATCACAATAACTATTACAATATCTACACCTCTCTTTACTTACAGATAAGACATCCGAAGAAAGCTTTAGAAAAGATCAACTGAGGTAAAAACCAAAGCATCATAAATTGTTCAAACAATGATACTGAGTTTTTTATGTCTATATTCTATTTTCGTATGGCATTTTTTGCCTACCAATAATGCATAATTTTGTTTTAGTTTATCTTTTTTAATTCATATTGGATATATAACTTAATCTTTTTGATAATCTAAATTTGTTTATCAAAAAGATTAAGTTCTCACAAGCAACAGTTTAAATTGTTGAATTAAAAAAATTCCTTTCCTTTGAAATTTTGTTATATACTGATATAATAAAAATATTTGAGGCAAATCAAATTGAACAAAAACTACTCTAAATAGCAATACATAACAACTAGCATTTTATGCAAAAAATGAAAAGAAACAAAGGAACAAATTTTAAATGTATTTGTAATTTTACTTGTATATTTTACTACATGATTTTATATAGAATTCTTTTACATATGATAAATGTAATTAGCTTAATAAATAATGAAAATTAAACATTTTATTTCAATATATATCTTCAGTCAAAATTAATCTTTTGTCAAAGCTCCTAAGTATTCATTTTCATAAATTGGAATAGGAACGCTTGAATAAAAGCTTTGTAAACTAAAGTGCTCCAATAAAATATTACACAGTGACAAGGTTAAAAGAGTTTGTTTCGAACTTCAGAAAAATTACTTTTTAATATTTAATTCTTTAGATTTGGTTATATAATCATTGGTGGTTTAAAAAATTCCAACGTGTGTGTGTGTGTATATATATATATATATATATATATATATATGTTGGTACTTTTTTAAACCACCAATGATTATATAACCAAATCTAAATTATAAATATTTGACATTTAACTTTTAGGGCAAACTTAAAGCTTTTTTACTGAAGGTAAGCAAATTTAGTTTTTCTTATACATTAAAAATAAACAAGTCATAGAAAAAGAAAATACAAACATTTGATACAAATATATTAAAAATATGGAATTAGAACTTAAAAAAAGTTACCATTGACCCGATATCAAAAATCTTTTTTTTAACAGGCATTTTTCATTCTTAATGAAAGCTTTTTCCCTCAATTTAACATCTTATAGTGTTAGATCAGCTTTTCAAATTAATTTTCAGCTACTCAAACATATATGTCTAGATGATGTAGTGTTAGTAACACTTACATACACACATAATATTTCAAAAGCTTTTTGTGTACTTACTATTTTAATCTAAAATTAGCTAATTATATTTCTAATGATATTATATGAAAGGATAATACTGGCCTGTGTTAAAAAAATTTTTTGTCCAAAGGTCAAGGGTTTATCAAGTGAGTTATAATTGCTATTTTATGCAGAATTCAAAAATAGCATTCACTGTTTTTAGTCAGGTCTGGTTTTTAAGACGTGCTTAAATTCTTTACAACAAGTTATTCACAGTAATAACACTTATTCAAAAGCCTGTAGACTCTACTTGTCATAGTTGATGGTAGGTGCCTGATGTTAGTATAGGATATAATGTTGTATACCTATCTAACTACAGTGTAGCACCCTACTCGCTAACACCCACATACCTAGAGGGGGTGGGGTTTATCCCTTAGCTTAAGATGACAAAATGAGTGCTGATTTTTTTTTCTCTTTTCAGCTTGATATTTGTATTCCTGTAAGAATGGATCGCAAGTGTAAGAATAATCCTGACAGGTACTGTTATATCTGCGGTAATGATGTTCTTTCTGTCAAGCAAAAATCACTGACTTTGTGAAGAAGGCATATCGCAATTATTTTGGAGTCAAACTAGGGAATTAGGATAAGGCATTCGCTCCCCAAGTTTGCTTTAAAATGAGTAGAGAATTTGAGGGATTGGAGGAATAGTAAAAAGAAGAGTATGCCATTTGCCATTCCAATGGTCTGGAGGGAAGGAAAGATCACATTATGAACTGCTATTTTTGCATGATAAATCTAAAAGAAATAAATCGCAAGAACACGCACCATATCCAAAACCTGATGCTCCTTTTGCCATAAGACCAATTTCTCATGGTGATGAGCCAGATGATAATGTGGAATATAGCTCTGATTCCAAACATAGTGACATGACTGTTGTAGCTAGGGATGATGCATATAAGCCAGAAGAGGACGACCAATCAGTACATTTGACACAAGCAGAACTCAACGATCTGACATGAGATCTGAACCTTTCAAAGTAGTCTGTCCAGCTGATGAGTTTATGTCTCAATGAGAAACATCTGTTAGCAACAGGAACAATGTTCTAAGGGTATCAAGACCGTGAGGGAGAATTAAGTTTTTCACGTTCCAAGATAAGTCATCATTGCTTTATTGCAACAACATTGCTGGAGTGTTTAAATCAATGGGCTTAATGGTATGGAATAGAGACTTTTTATTGACTCATCCAGTAAAGGTCTCGAAGCAGTTCTACATAATGGAAAAGTTTTTCATTTATCCCAATTGGGCATTCAGTACAAATGAAAGAAACTCACAATAGCAGGGATCATTTTCTGACTACTGTTAACTACCAGGAGCACAAATAGTTGATCTAAGGTTGTTGGACAGGTCATAGGGCTCCAAGGTGGGTACACAAAGCATCCTTGTTTTCTGTGTCACTGGGACAGCCAAGTTGACAACCAATATTATGCCAGACAAGAGTGACTATAAAGATAAGGGTTAAAACCTGGCTTGCATAATGTTCAGTCTCACTCTCTCATTGAACCAAATAAAATACTGCTTCCACTCTTATATATCAAGTTAGGAGTAATGAACAACTTTGTGAAGGCAATGGACAGTGAAAGCAGTGGGTTTGCTTTCCTCTAGAAGTTCCAATGGATTTGCACAGAGAAACTCAAGGCTGGTGTATTTGAGGGGCTTCAAATGAGAGAACTCATGAAGGTACCAATGTTTGATGAAGCACCGATAAAGCTGAACAATCCACTTGGTAGTCATTGAAGTCAGTAGTTACAAACTTCCTGGGAAACCACTGGAGTGCAGAATACAAGTGGGCAACAGAAAAGTTACTGAAAAGTTTCTGCCAACTCAGAGCATGAATGTCAGTCAAACTGCACTTTCACTTAGACTATTTTTCAAAGAGCTGTGGAGATTTGAGTGAAGAGCAGGGTGAGCGCTTTCACCAAGACATTCACATTCTGGAAGAACGCGACCAAGGCTGGTGGAATGTAAACTTTCTCACTGACTATGTGGTGCTTGAAACAGGATGTGGTGGCTACCAAGCACAGGAGGGAGAACTTGAAAAGACCTTTCATCCATGAATAGCTTCTTTTGTGTATTTTTCAGTTTACTATGGCACAATGTGAGTTTTCCTTGAATACATCAGCCCTAAATTTAGCATTATTTGTTTAATTCAACCAGAAAATATAGTTATAATACTGTTCTATACATTTCAAGTAAGAACATGTATCTTAAAAATTTGATCTGGTGAGAAAAAAGGTTTTGGATTCAGCTTCAAAAACTGCCTTAAAACCAGCTATTATATATTTGACCTTGAAAATATAGCAGGCCAGTGCAATGAATAATCTGTTAAATTGTATGTATGACCACCAAATTTACAAATATAAAAATGCTCAAAATAGAAAGTATGTGTTGCTTCAATATACAAGTTGTGAATAAATGTGTGTGTGTGTGTGAGAGATGCAGGTGGGAGGGGGGTAATAAATTACTCCAAAAATCACTATTGGAATTTCTAAGTTTTACCCTGCCCTGTCAATTGGGGCTGTAGAATATACCAACTGCACCTCTGCAGAGGAGTAAAATCCTCCCCAAGGAGGCCACCTCTTGGCCATGAAGGAAGAGGTGACTCATGATGCTCAAGGACAGGATCCTGGTGGTTGAGCACTATTTGACCTGGCAATTAACTTGCAACACACCACTTTGGTCCTTACTGGACTAGATGGTTGGTTGGACAGGCCTGATCCGATCAATCAGCTGGTTGTGTCAAGCCCTAGCACCAATGTTTTGTTGTGACCAAATTTTTTAATTTGCACTTGTAACAAACAAGCACCCAACTCTTATCTATTAGGTGCTCGAAGGTGGTGGCTGAGAGTCAATTGTATCAAAAGAATAGAAATTTGAGCATTACTAAATTACACAGTAATTAGTAATGTTTACTGAAAACCTGAAATTGGCAAGAGCTCAAAAACCTCACAACAAAAGTATACTAGTAATGTATACCCATCTGAACCAAGGTGAATGGGTTTTCCTCTTGGTACATTCCCAACACAAGTTGGACTCAGTAGTGGGTGGTGGAGCATAGGACCAGTGAAAAACAAATAAAACATATGGCTTTTTCAAATAAAAAACTTAAATGTAATCTCTCCAAATTAGATTCTTCTTTGGATAATGAAGCAGAATTACCTTTCGCAAAATTCATAATCATTTAATCTACCAGCTCACCAATAACAAGTTCATCAACCTTCATAATTGAAAAAGTGATATCAAGCAATTTAACACTTATATCCCCCCAAAAAATTGAAAAACAAAACACAGCTCATGGAAGTGGAAGAGGAAACATGCCGATTTTCTACTGAAAATGACCAAGTTCCACAACATTTCTATCAAAACATACCCTTACAAAAAAACACTTAAAGATAAACAAAAATCTACATCAAAATACGAAATATAAGAATCAGAAAATATCAAAGCAATAACTTCAGGCTCTTAGAAAAGATTAACTTAACACAAAATTCAAAAGAATAAACCACCAAACAGTCCAGACCCAGGGCTTAATAATGAACCATAAAACAATTCAGCGGAACTGCCGTGGGAACAACGCCAATAGGAGTGAACTGCTCTTATTAGTGATGAACCTGTTGCCTGCCATCATCTGCCTTCAAAAAATATTCTTCAAAGTGAACTGATGACATTAACATAAAGCTACAAACATATTCACAATACCAGTCACAGGGCTTAAGGAGGTATTACAATCCTAATTAGGAATGACATACTCCAAAGTAAAATCAACCTCAACACTCAACTCCAGGCAATCACTGTTAAAGTAACCTTACACAGTACAATGAATATCTGCACACTAGTAACAATATAGGAATACTTAACACTTGTATTCAGCTATGGTGAACAGAATCAGAGCAAGCGACTCCCGTGGACTGAATAAAGGGCATGATTCATAATTCTGTTTAGGCTGCGGAGTTTGACAAGAAACACATGAGGAAGACTGGAGGACACATCAGCTGAAACATTGTGAATATAACAATAAAGATGAAGACAATACTCCAAAACCCTGAATGATAAAAACAATCAATGTCTCTTCAACATAAAATCTCAAATACATATCTACCCATCTTCTGCTACTTACTCAGCCATAGATCTCACCTTCTGCAGCACCTCAATTTTCCTCAAATTCTCATAGTGTGAGTATGAGGATACATGCAGAAGCAACCATTTCCCAATCGTGATTGAGAGTTTGCCTCCTCAAG
This sequence comes from Sepioteuthis lessoniana, assembly GCA_963585895.1. NCBI lineage: Eukaryota > Metazoa > Mollusca > Cephalopoda > Myopsida > Loliginidae > Sepioteuthis > Sepioteuthis lessoniana. The sequence goes on along the minus strand of CAUZXS010001048.1, from coordinate 69,576 downwards.
AGTGGAACCTTCATTGATGGAGATTAAATAAAGTTTCAATCTCTGTACCTCAAACACCTCATACAAAATAACAACACTTACTCTACTATCCACTTTATAGAAAAACTTATAGAAATAGCAAAAATATGTATCCCACACAACCCAACCACTCATAAATAGGACAGTCCATGGTTCAGCAAAGAATGTAGAAAAGCTATCTGTCTATGATGAACAACTTTGTGAAAATTCAATGCTGAACCCACAACCTCTAACTTAATCTCCTTAAAACTCTTCAGAGCAAATGCACATAAAACTATCAAAAGGGAAAAAAACGGCAAAATTATGTGAGCAAATTGAATACCTCTTCCAAATTGAAAACAGCCTAGCTCATGATTTGGAAAATAGCCAGTAAAAAACAAACAACTCCACTAAAACACCTCTCTATAACAAACAAAAAAATAACAGAAAAAATGATCATCATTAATCTATTAGCAAATGCATTCTCCAAAAATTCTTCTGGTCAGGTCAACACAAAATTTATGAAAATTGAACAAAGCTCAGAAAAAAAATAAATTAAATTTCACCACAAGAAATTTTGAAGACTACAACAAGAACTACACCCTAACTGAACTAGTGGATTCTATAAATCCCACAATACAGCTGTCAGCCCTAATGAGATACACAATGAGATCTTAAACAACTACCAGTTGAATCTGTCAAGTTCCTTTTAAATGTTTTAATAACATCTGGATGACTGGTATCTTCCCAGAAACATAGAGACAGACAATAATTGTCCCCATCTTCAAACCGGCAAAAATATTTTTAATCCACAGAATTATCAACCCATCACACTGACTAGCTGCCTTCTGCAAGATAATCGAGTGGATAATAAGATAAAATAATCGAGTGGATAATAACAGACTGGTGTGGTTCCTTGAGTCAAATGGCCTAATAACCAACTAGCAGACAGGATTCCAAAAAAAGAAAGCTGTAGACTATTTGATCTGCCTGGAAGCCTTCATAAAAAAAAAAGTAGCATTTGATGGCAATTTTTTTCCACCTGGAGAGGGCATATGACACCACTTGCAAGTATGATATTGTCAGGGAAGCCTTCATAAAAATCAGCATTTGACAGCAAATTTTGTCAATCTGGAGAAGGCATATGACACCACTTGGAAGTATGTGAGACCTAAGTGATCTGGGCTTAAGAGGAAAGCTGCCACATTTCATAAAAACTTTCTCTTCCAAAGAAACTTCAGGGTACATGTGGGATCCACTCTTTTTGAGCAATAAAAGCAAGAGAAAGATATTCCACAAGGAAGCATCCAATCTGTTACTCTCTTCTCTATAAAAATCAATAATATTGTTAAATGTCTGAATACCACAATCAATTGTGTTCTCTATGTCGACAACTTCGTCATCTGCTATTGAGCTACACACATGAACATTGTAGAATGACAATTACAATTGAACCTTAAAAAAAATGAATAAATGAGCAACAGACAACAGCTTCAAATTCTCTAAGTCCAAAACCCAATTTGTGCATTTGTACTCTCTGAGAAAAATGCACAACAACCCTGTCATCAAACTTGGAGATACTGAAATACCTTTTGTTGACGAATATAAATTCTTTGGAGTTATATTCAACCAAGAAGCTGACATTTGTCCTCCACATAAAATACTTAAAAACCAAATCCAACTGAGCCCAATAACTTTTGCAAGTGGTTGCCTACACAGAATGGGGAGCTGACTAATAAATGCTCCTTAAACTATACAGATAACTGATCCATTCATAACTGGACTATGCCATTTTCATCTACAGATCTGCCAGAATGTCCTACCTTAAAGAGCTCAACCCTATATACCACAAAAACCTTCAGAAGTTCTCCAGTTGACAGCCTATACACCAAGGCTCATGAAGCACTCCTACAATTCAAATGTGAAAAAATGGCTCTCCAATACTACACAAAACTCAAATCTTGTCCATCCAACCTAGCTCATGATTGCACCTTCAACCCTATATACAAGCAATATTTTGAAAAAAGGAAAAATCAATAAAACCGTTTGGCTTTTGGATGAAGCCTACTTTCAAAGAATCTAAAATTTTTCTAACAAATATACATGAAAGAAACCTCAAATACCACCTGAGATCATAAAAAAACTTAAAATGATCCTCAAACTAAATGAATTCTCGAAAACAAAAACTTAACCCAGCACTTACCCAGAGAAATTCTGCAATATCCTTGAACAACAACCTGACCACCTATATGGTTTTACAGATGACTCCAAGGAAAAAGATAAAACGGTGTGTGCAACTGTTTTAGATAAAACAATTCCAATGGAAAACTCCATATTTTCAACTAAAGCCCATACAATAGACCTAGCACTCAACATCATCTCTAAGAGCAAACATAAGAAATTCATCATATTCTCAGACTTGCTCTGTGTTACAATCATTAAGTAATAAAAAACTGGAGAACACCCTGTAGTACTAATGTCACGAGCAATCTTACCTCGAAGAAACAGAAGGTGTGCTCTCTCTGCTACCGGCATGCGGAAACCAGAAGAAGAAAAGGACGCAAGAGGTGTGACTTGTTTTATGGAGGAGAACGAGATAAGCCTCCGTAAAGTGGCGAGATTTGATGAACATAAAAGACTAAGTTTGAAGTGGAAAACGGCAGCATTTTGCTGATGTCTGATTGGTGAACATCCATCAGTTCATTTTGCAAGTTAAGTGAGTTGACTAGCACCCAATAGGTTGATTCCTCTTCAACTAGACTTCTGAAACCAACTAAACACCCTTATCTGTTGAGTAGACTAGATTCAAAGTCAAACTGTAAAGAAATCCTTATATGCTGGATCCCAAGCCACATTGGAGAGAGAGGAATTGAAAGAGCAGATTTGGTAGACAAATCAGTCTAAGATTTGACCCCGGGCAAATTCAAGATTCCATATACTGACTTGAAACCCAAAATCAATAAATTCCTTCAAGGAAAATGGCAACAACACAAGAATAATTACATCCATAATAAACTCTTCCAGATCAAACCCACTTTACAAGAATGAAGACCAGCTTTCAGAAAATCAAGAAGAGAACAAGTTACTATATCCTGATTGTGCATTGGTCACACAAGACTTACTCTTTTATACTCAAACAGAAACAAGTGTTTGACATGTCAAATGCCCTACACTGTTAAACATGTTCTCATAGAATGTAGACCTTTCACTCTCATGAGAAAGGGATTTTTCAAATTTGAGTGATTTGCTTGAGAACATCAACATAGATGATGTTATCTTTCTTGAGTGAGACAGGGTTATACAAAAGAATACAATGAATACCACTTGAACTAATATATTATTAGGACCACTCCCTAATCTCTAGACTTGGAGTCGCCTCAGATGGGCTAACATACTGTAAAAATCCAACCAACAACAAACTATTTGTTTGCAAATTACATATATTTATATATATAAACAGGATCTGGCATTAAATAACCTACAAAGATTGATATGCCATAAAATCCAACCAACTAACCAATCAAGTTTTACCAAAGTTTGAATATCTAAGCTCTGTTTCAAGAAATCTACTTGTAGCTATCTTATCCTCCAATAAATAAATACAAACTATGCCAAGTGAATGTATGAAGATTCCTTTAATGAATTAGAAGTATAAGAATAAGTGTATGAGAAAAATATATATTAACTGAGATGTATTTTTATTATGTAAAATAATGATAGCTAGGTTGTCATTAGATAAAAAAATCTGTGTGGTCTAATGACATTGAAGTGATCCTGGTGTCATTAGAGGTAAAATCAGCTATTAACAAAGATTCCTCTTTCCAAGCAATGCATCCTCTAACCATCAGCCTGTCCAGGTTATGACTGTCTCTATGTCTTCTCTCTCAATGCTTTATCATGTGATCTGTATTTATGGCATTCAGCTTCCAGTTATGGGACATTTTATTTACAACTTTGTAGGTGTTTTTCAATGACACTTGCACTTCTCTTACTCTGCATCCAGCAACATCAGGTTCACCTCCAGGTCATCATACAGCTGCCTGTAAATAATGACATATAGCTGACATTTCATTATATATGTATATGTTGTGTTATCCTTAACACTCCCAATCATACGCATATTAAGTTGATGCAAAAATAACCTGAGTTTTTAACCATTAAAACAGCTTAGAATAAAAGTTGTTAATCAAAATAAGAATCATTAGAATCTACTATTGTTACCAATAATAAACAAGTTTATTTATTCTGAAATTTTAAAACCAATGAATACTTCAAAAATGTTTGAAGTTATTATTTAGTTGTTGGAGATCTCTTGAAAAAAATGACAGCAAGAAGGCTGCAGCATAAGCTACTACTTTTAACTGACCAATGTGGGATGTCAACATTGCAATTCTTGGTACGTTTCATTAATGCCATAATGGTTTCACCAAAATTCAAGAAAGTATGGTGGATGATTCCAATTTCTGATCATAACTTTTAATTGCAGCTTTAGTTTGAATAAATGCTTTGGTGCTTCATTTAAGGCCAGCTACTGGAAAAAACACCATCAGTTTTTATATACAATCCATTTTTTGCCACGTGACACTATGCAATCAAAAAATGGATCATTTTTGTTACACATAAGAAGCATAATGCAAACTTCATAATAGCAAAATTTTTTATTTTTGTTCAAGTCATGCAGCAGCTATTTGTTGAACATTTTTATTTTTCAATTTGGTGTAAATATCAAACAGCTGTTGAATGATTAATGTTTAGTTCTTCAGCAACCGCTAGAATTGTTTTGCATGGCTCGAATTGAATAATGGATCTCAATTAGTTTTCATCAACCATAGAAAGATGTCTGCAGCTCTCTTCATCTTCAAAGCTCCCATCTCCATTACAAAATTTTTGGAACCAAAGTTGACCTGTATAGTCATTGATAATTTTCTAGCTGAATACTTGGTTGATATTTTGAGCAGTTTCTATTGCTTAATGTCTCATTTTGAACTCCTAGAATAAAATTGCTTGAATTTGCATTTTTTCATCTTTAATTTGACAGCCTAAAATAAAGCAGAATTATTAGTAGAAGTCAGTAGAGTGAAATTTTCACTTTGAAATAATATGAACATACTGTTATGGAGAGAAAGAGGGAGAAAAGCAAGAGAGAGGATAACAAAGGAAGAGTGGGCAAAGCAATGAACATGAAATGACCTTGATGGTTCAGGCCGTAGTAACAGGTGAACCCACAAACTGAAAATAGTGTATCAGAGAAATGAGTCAAATAGGGAGCATGAAAATAAACTCAGACCAAAAAATGATAAAGAAAAGAATCTTAGCTCTCAAGTGGACACAGTGCCTTGTGGACCCTGCTAAAAAGTCAGCAGATACTTTTCTTTAGGTTGGGAAGAAAATAAGCCAGCCTGCTCTCAATGCTTAACAAAAGCAGAAGGGGATAGCTACAAAGCTGAAGAATGGAAAAAGCCACAATATTCCCTCTGAAAAGGGATGAAGAAGGAACCACAGATATGAAGATTCCCATGATAGGGAAAAGGTAAAAGATTGCCAGCTAACTCCAAATAAGATTTGTACATTAAATCACGTCCTCTCTCTCATGAACTGAGAATTTACATGCACCATTGCACACACAAAAAAGAACATTTTAATTGACAGGATATTCCATCCTTCATATAGTCATTAATGTTTGTCTGTTTGTTTGTTTGTTGCTGTAATTAAATGCTCTGTTTCTATCTTAACCTTGGGTCTTGTTCATCTTCTGTCTTCAAAGAACGGGGCTTAGCTGAATGGATATCTGCCTTCTTTATTCCTTTTTTTTTTCTAATGTATTTGCAGTGGGATCTCTGGGAAATACACTAGACGCTTAGCTCGCATGTGGGGGCTCTAGAAGAGTGGTTATTCTTCTTGTGCCAAGAAAATACAAGGAGCACAATAACACTATTACATGAAGCAAATTTTCAGCTACAAAACACAATATTATAAATATGCATTTTTGCAAGCAATGAATAAAGACCTGAATGCTAGACTCATAAGAGGGTTACTCCAAAAGTAAACCTATTTTATTAGGAAGCTTTCAAAAACACATAACATTCTTGCCTTGAGCAATAATAATGCCAAATGGCATCTGATATGAAAGCAGAAGTATGTCATTAAATTCCTTCATGCAGAAAATTTCACACACTGACATTGCTAGATGCTTGATGAATATTTATTTAAACAAAATAGAAGATGTGAGCACAGTTGTGTGGTGAATATAACATTTCAGCAGTAATGACAGTGGTGTGAATGACAATTCACATTCAACATAGCTGTCAACAAACAAAAAGAAGTGCACCTTAATTAGTTCATCTGCATGATATAGACTGATAAAAGATGAACTATGCAGACTATATTTTCATGGTAATACTTTCATCACTGCTGTGAAATTTTTTGCATCATTCTATGTGCTGCATCCAGGCTCCTCTTCATTGAAGGCAAACATATATAGTCAATGAAGGTGACTAAGTAGAAAAAAAGTGTTTTAAGGCTGAAAACCTGCTCAATCCAAAAATGTTATTGTGCTTAGTGTACCTATTGTAAAAAAAAGGAATCATTACTTTCTGAGTACTCCTCATAATTAAATAATAGTTTATATCAAAATATTTATCAAAGTTTGAAATAAAAAAACAATTATTTTTGTACCAACTTAATGTAGAGAAAGAGAGGTAATGTTTACTAAGTATATATATATATATATATATATATATATATGTATGTGTGTGTGTGTGTGTACACATCTTTAATTTAACAATGATCACTCAATGTATAAACTTTACTCATACATAGAGTAAAGTTTATATATTAATTGATCATTGTTAAATTAAAAATGTACATTTATATATATATATATATATATATGGAAAAGGGGAGTCTTCGAGTCACCCTCGACTATGGTCAACTTATATATATAAAGAGAGTGTTTACTGCATATAATGTGTGTGCATGCCTGTATATATAGATAATAGGATTGAATTTGTTCATCCTATGACCATGAGATGTTGTCAAAGTGCCATACTTAATAGAAGTCTTATATCTTAGCCATAATAAGTAGAAATATTTGGTATGCCCATCTCCTCATGTTGAGTGCACTACTGGCATAGTAAAGTCACAGTTGTTGTGAAGACAAGTGTTACAATTCAAGTTATCAGAAGTTTCTTCATTACAGTATCAACTGAATACAAATATATTCATATCAAACAAATGGTGCCTTGTCCATGCTGAAAACAATGTATAGAAACTTTTCCCACATAACATTATTTATGTAACTAAAGAAGAACACTTCATGAAGATTAAATTATTTCAAACAATACAATAGTGGTTATATGAATTAAAGATTAGAGATTTGCTTTTATTTCATTAATTCAAATATCAATTATATTCTTAACGTGCAGCTGAAAGATTATAAATCTATACAGTATAGAAATTTAGAAATTTTTCTTTTACAAGATGTATTATTAAAGCACTTTTTAAGCTTTTCAATTTTTGTTTAAAAACTACTAACCTTGATAAAAATTATGGAATTAGCACACTAAGAGGATTGTGACACTATTGATGGTGGTATACAGACTAACTCTATATGGGTAGGCATGAGTGCTTGTGCATGTGCGTATGGCTATATATATGTGTATGGTTATGGGTTGACCATGAGTATGCATATACATATGTCTGTGTATAGGCACCAAGACATATTTGCATGGGATCACTAATTCTTCCCTGCTAGTAAAAAAAACCCATAAAAATGGTTCAGAGAATTAAAAAAAAAACCCACACATTTAAGCATTGCTTGGAAACTCGTTCGTTAATTTTTTTTATGTTTAAAAGCTGGGTGGCCAAAAAATCCAGAAATAGGAATCTTCCCCAACTGGACATATAATGAGAGTGAGGCTGCTACTAGGGTCAGTTAGGAGGGATATACCAGCAGGACGAGTGAGCCAGGAAGAGGGAATTAGTCTGCTACAGAGATACGAAGAGAGACAAAGAAGAAAAGGGTAATGATATCGAGAGCCGAAAATCTAGCAGTTCTTACTTTTTAATTAAGGGAGCTACATAGCAAAAAAAAAAAAAAAAGTGAAGATACTACAAATCATCGAATCGTGTCACATAAAATTCTTCCACAAAAAACTTCATTCAACTTTTTGTTTTCCTCTTACTCTTTCCTGGTGGAATCATCTGGGACTCATGCATCTTGACTCAACTTGCTGAGAATCAATAAAACAAACAATGTTGGGTTTGATTTTCATTATGCAAGTGCATGGCTCCAGTTCAATGTTCCCACAGGATGCTCACCTTGGTTTTCGGTTAAATAGTAAATAAACTAATAAGTGATAAGATGCAAAATGTTTATATTTAATAGCTGAGCATTCTGGCTTCATAAAATATATCTTCAGGAAACTAGATTAAAATAATAGTATAATTTTTTTCAAGCTATGCAAAGGAAAAAATTGACCAAAAATTAGAATTAATACTTAGCTACTCCTCCTCAAGCTTTTATGACAGCCGTAATTCTTTCAGGCATGAATTTCACTAATTCAAAACAATAGTCTTTATCAAAGTGGTTCCAACTTTTCTGAATGGCAGTTAATAAATCTTTTTGGTTGAATGGAGCCATCTCATTGACCATTTTTTTAAAATTTCCACCATAAATTTTTGATTGGATTTAGATCTGGAGTGTTCGAAAGCTATATCATTGATTTTATATGTTGAGGTAATGATTGCTATCTCTCCTGATCCTTTAAATGACATACAACCTCATATCATGAATGACTTTGGAAATCTACTCGTTTTCTTCAGACAGTCATCTTTATGTTTCATTTAAAGAGCACCAGAAAAAAATTCCAGCATCATCACCATAGCCAATGTAGATTCTTGATTCATCACTGAATATCACTTTTATCCAATTATCCACACGCGATAACTGTTTCTATTTAGCCCAGTTTATTGTCATTTTCTTTTGTTTATGTGTTAGTGATGATTTTTGTCTTTTTTCTATGTAAATCTCATTTCATTCAGCTGATTTCTCACAGTTCTGTCACAAATATTGACTCCTGTTTAAACTCATTTGTTTTTCATCTGTTTTGTTGTACAGGGTCTATTTTCAAGGCATATTACTTTGAGTTTTCTATCCTGACAGTTTAATGTCTTTCATGGTCTACCAGTGTTTTCCTTTTTTTAACCACTCCATTTATTGCACTAAAATTTAGACATAGCTAACTGAAAACAACCAACATTTTTCACCATATTCAACTGTGGATTGACTTCTTCAATGAGTTTTATAACCATTCCATTATTTCAATAGATAGTCTTTCACTTGAACCCATGTTTCCTTTCAATTAGGTATGCCTAACCACTTGTCTAGAATAACTGCCTTTTAACTGTAGATCAATTTGCATATCAGTATCATATATATTTGCAGATATTTGTTTTAGGAAAGCAAATTACAAGATCAATTTTTCCTCAACAATGTGTTATTCTATAATATTTTCCTCTGCATGGCTTGGAAAAAATACCATTAATTTAAATAATTTAATCTAGTTTGTTTACAGAATATTTTGAAGCCAGAATGTTCAGCTATTAAAGAAAAAAACTGTTTTGTATCTTATCTATTATTAGTTTATTTACTGCTAAATAAAAAATCTAAGTGAACATTCTTGAAGTGTGCTTATACTATAATTTTTGCCAGAGGTAATATCCTTACTTCATCTGGTGAATTTGAACATTTTTTTTTCAAATTAATATAGGCTAGTGTACAATATGAAATAGAATATAATCATGCATAATATGCAGGAGTATCATTTTACATAATGTAAGATCAAACAAATCACAAAAAATGTTATTTTTACAGAATAATCCACCTAGAACACACACACACACACACACACACACACACACACACACACACACACACACACATACATACATATATATATATATATATACACACACACACACATGAAATAATAACACAGAAACACAGTATTTTTAGATATGAATTAACTTTGATATAAATTCTTTAAAAGAGTTTTAAAATGGTTAATAACAAAATAGATGGACTCTTCAACAGAATGATGAAATTTCATCATATAGTTTTTACCAACCAAATTATTTCTTTCACAAGTATAATGTTTAGACAAATACTAATTATTCTTTTCTAGAATATTTTCATTCCATGTACATAGGAGCAAATTGTTTCAAACTGCTTTGAATATATAATGCTTTTCAAACATTTTAGTATAAATACTATTTACACTTACCCATAAACCTATGCATAAAGATGATAATACACTTCAGGTTAAAAAATATTAAATGAAAAAGTCATTGTTGATTAAAGAAAATTCACTTACTAATAATGATAATATAATTGGCCAATTTTGGATGCAATTTCTCCTATTTGCCATCGCTTCAATCCATATTTGTTGTCAAGGACTTGCCTAGAAATAAAAACAAAATCCATATTTATCACAAAAAAGCAAAATATATTTTCTGTGCTTGAAAGAGCATGGAAAAGAGGTATCCTACAAACAGAAAAGACTATAATGAACCACATGATGATTCTAATTCTTTTACACCAAAAGAATGAACATTTTTTCCTCACATTGACTTGCTATGAAAAAAATAGTCTTGTACAACAATAATATACAATCACAGGCTTGCTTATCTACAGTTCAAGTTTAATAAACTTTTTTTCTGCGTTATTTTAATTTCTTCTACATCAGGTAAAAAAAAACACTTTTAATAATGCAATACATTACTGAAATTTAGTTGGCAATAGCAAGTCATCTTTATAACATTGGCCATAATCCACAGTAGAAACTCTAGATGATGCTTGTTAAAAATAACAGCTTTTGAATTTACAACCCAAACAGATGAAGTTTTTAAAGTACACCTTGCAAAAAATGATTAGTATTGATGTAATTCTTGAGCAAAAGACAAATATTAAAAAGAAGTTGACATTGTGTCTTTCACTTTTAGTACACTTAAAACAATTACTAGAATAACTGGATAAAGAAAATATTACAACCTTCAACTTCACTCTAAAATAAAAATAAAAAGAGTTTTTGTTGAAATTTGTAAATTTAATGTCTGCTCAAATCTGATTGGCTGTTTTGAATTTGTGCCATTATTCCCTGCCCCCACTGTTATTTAAGTGAGACCCACCAAGGGATCTCCCCCACTGTTATTTAAGTGAGACACCCCCCAAGGGATCTCTCTCTTCTTTTGTTTTTACTTTTCAGCATGAGCAGAAGGTTCTGCAGAGCTTGCTCTTTTTTGCTTTGCGAGCTCTTGTTTATCTCGCCTTTGACTTTAGGCAGTTTTTTCTTAAGCAAAGTAGCTTGAGCAAAATAAGCCTATTTAGTCACTTAGGCTAAGCCTTTTTTCCTTAAAGGGTTTTTTTCTATTGTTACTTATTGAAACAATAAGCCTACTGCAGGTTATTCATGGATTTGGTATGCTGTCCCCTTCAAAAGAAAGTTGAGTCTCAGGTCTGGAGGCAGTATTATTGGACTTTTTACCAACAAAGGAAGCTGTTGGCTCAGTCAGAAGATGTGGTAAATGCCTCCATAGACTCAACAGAAGAAAATTCAAGTTGTAATAGAAAGATATTCATCTAAGAGAGGAAGCAGTGGTTTACTTAAAGTTCACTTAAAGAAATAGTACTCTTCGTTTTCAACAAGTCTACACAGGAAACTAGAAGAACATGGTTGTCCAGGTTGATTCTACACAAGAAGGAGACACCGAGAAGAAGAATAAACCCAAAAAACAGGCTTCAAAAAGGACTTTGACATGAAATACCAAAGAATGGTATTTTATCATTAACATAAGTTAAACTGACAGTAGGTGGTTGACGGAATGGCTTTTTAGCGTTAAAATGGTTAGTTTCCATAACGCTATAAATTAATTGACAACACAAATAAATAACAGAACTTCTTTTGAAAACACAACAACGAAAGGTTTATTATAGTAGTAGAAGTAAATGAGTTAGAATGAGAAAAGGTTCTTTTTGTTGTCACCAGTTCGTAAGTTGGTCCTTGGGTTCGAAGGAAGTGTGTTTCACTGTAGCAAGTAGCTCATGTGACAGACTGCAAGCCTGGTTCTTCTGTGTGTGTAGCTAGTAGCAGCGTGTTCTTCAGTGAAGTTATTCCATGTGGAATGTCCATAGCAGAGGATGTGAGAGAGGCCTGTCTTGGCTGCTAACTAGGTGCTTTCTGGCTTGTCAAGACTTCCATAAAGAGCTAGAAAAAATAGTTCTAGAGAGGAAGAAGGAATCAATGTGCTCTGCCCCTGATTGGTCAGTGAGTGACTGAATCGCTTGGCGGGGGCATTGATTTGTGAGAGGAAATAGATCTGTGACTGCTACAGCTTTGTGCAAGTCAGTCGTTGTATTTCTTTATACCCTTCTTTTTTTTGGTTATAATATTGTCGTTACTTGAATGTATATTATATTTGTTACCTTAAATTCAATGCTTTCGACAAACATAAGGAAAAATAAGCAAAGCCGGATTTTGTAAAGTTTATTTCTCTTGAAATAAATTACTTAGTGGGAACAAGTTGTTATTAAGAAATATAGACACACTTCTCTTTTAGGTAGCAAAAGTAAGCTTCCCTTCCTCCTTTTTTTATCTCTTTTTTTTATACATTTCTCTTTCCCCTTGCCAGGCCTGACAGTTACTGTTAGATAATTTCTTAGGGTGGGCAGAGATAAAGTTTACTTGATTTGGGTAGAGTTGTACTTTATTCAGATAATTTTGTTAATTTTTCGTGTGTTGGTTGTTGTAATTTAAGACCTAAAAACTAGCATTTTTTTTTTTAATTGACCACATTTCTCATATTTTTAAAACAATATTTTCTTCATTTCTAAAAACTTTATATAAGGTGCTGAATTTTTATAGAATAGATTATTTCAAAATGAAAATAGATAATTCATAAAACCTGATCTAAACCTCAGTGATTGAATATAAAAAACAACAAAAAACATACTAACAGAAACAACCGCACGAAGAGCCACAAATGAACTTAAAGTTGAGTGTAATTTTAACTAAAATTCTTGGAACTCTTAACTTTTAGGCCTGGCTAAAAAATAGCTAAAAATGTAAAATGTTGTAATTAGTTATTTAACAGCCTTTTTGGCTGTATTGTTATTAGGCAATAGTGATGTAAAAATAGAGCTTCCCTGGCTAGAATTCAGGCTGCTCTAGTACTTCTAGGTATTGGCACAAATATCAGCTGCTTGGGTTTTAAAAGTTAGAGATAAAAAAAATAAAGATATTACAGAACACTTAATAGAATATTAAAGTGATATTCAACTTTGTAATTATTTTAAAATACATCATAATTCAGAAGCAGAAAAATAATGAAGTAACTATACAAAGAAAAATGATGGTGCTCAATGGATACTTGATCTACAGCTCTATCTTTATATGAAATGTGAAAAATATGACAATGAAATTGTAAGTAGTCATTTGATCAATATAATTTTTAAAGTTTTCAACAAAAAAATCAGAAGAATGTAATTAGAAATTAAACTTGCCAGAAGTAAATTAAAAAAAATTAATGTAAAAATAATAAGCATTACAATGAAAAATCAACTTTTGAAAATTTCAGATGTCAAATTGTTTTTCTTGTTAAAAAATTTTCAATTTGTTTTTACAACTTCATAATTTCCAGTATTTGCTTCACTTGCCTAATAAGGATATTTTCTAATTCTTGTCAAAATGGTCACAATATTTGAAATGTACTGAACTGTTAAAAACATCATATCCTACGAAATATCCTATTTCAAACTGAAAAAAGCACTTTCTTATTGTGTAGTTATAAATTTGATATTGTTAGAAAATAGAATAATTGATGTCATTAGTTTGACATTTTGGTGAATAATATTTGATATTGAATTTTCATATTTGAAACTTTTAAGAAAGATTTTTAGATATTCAAAACAATAGCTACATCTAGTTTTTACTAGGCGGGAGGAACTTAATAGAACAGCTGTTATAATCTAATGTAGTATGAATGGCCAACATTTGAAAAGAAATTAATGGTGGACTAACCAAGTAAATATTAATTCAGTAAAATATCTATGACCACATTGTGTCATTACTGATCATAATTTTTTTCAATAGTTAAACCTTCTTTTGAATCAATATGGACTAGTATTTACCACCAAGTTTAAGTGTAAACAAGATAAAAACTTCAGAAAAATTGAAAAAAATCCCATTGATATCTATGACTGGCAATTTCAGAAAAGTGTCCTTTTCTAATTTTGCATGCACTAGATAAGTTTAGTTTCCAGAAAAGAGGTTTTATACCTGTAAAAGCAATGTATCTTTCCGAAAGAATAAGCTTAAGCTTGATTTTTTTCATAAAACATCACTAGTTTCCTCATAAAATTTTGCTTATTGCAATTGCATAAAATATGAATGAAATATAAAAGAAAATTTGAGAATTTATTTAGATTTCAGGTTTTGCATAACACTTTCAATAATAGTGAGTAAACTTTTTATATCTATTCTAAGATAATGGGAACATTTTAAAAAGATTTCTGAGAGAAAAACCCATATTTTATTTATTTATATTTCTCTTCATATCTACATAATGCAATAAAGTCAACGCAAAAAATAGGTATAATTGAATATTAAAGTCAGAGGTAGATGATATAATCTAGTTGTAAACCAATAATAAAGTTATAGAATTTTGTGGCTAAAAACCAGAAACATCAATGATTAATATGTGATATATATTAACTTGATTTAAGGGGAACATAACTTGAGTGTAAAGTAACACAAGCGTTTCATGAAAAAATAAATAAATTAATTAAATTTAATAAATTTATAGTTTTGTTATGAATCTGAAAAAAAAATGCTGCTTATTAAAAATAAAAACAACACAAAATATAAACTATATAATCAACAATAGTGAAACTATTAAATGCATATATCAGCATTCATTTAATTTAACCAGTTCACTTGTCAAGCTTTGTTTTTTACATTTCTCTCTTGTTCCTACCACTATTTGCCCCTATTTAGCAGTCCTGGTACAGAAAACTGAGACTTTACACTTAGGCATATAGCAGTCTGTATTTTTACCACCAGTAAATTTACTTATTGATACTTCTTTCTTTCTCTTCTAGATTCAATCACTTTACTTACTATTCTCAAAAGAATTTTACAGAATTGCAAGCAATTCAGAAAAATACTTTTTTTCAATATGACACACAGCTGATTATTTTTTTAACCCAATAAAGTTGAGTAGTCTGTTTTCAGAAAAATTGTCTGTATAATTCCTTTCCTCTTTATATTCTTTTTTTTATGAGCTGCTACATTTTCCTCATTCCATTTTTTTGTGGTTACATTGTATTTGAACACACGCACACATACACACACAAAAATCTTCACTCTAAAAAAAAAAAGCATTTATTCTGCTAAGATTCCTATATAAGTAAAGTAAAGTTGGTGACCTTAGTCAAGAATGACCCAAAGGCTCCCTTTTCAATAGCTACTACACCGTGGTGAAGTGAAGGGCGCTACTCCATTCCCTGGATTGCTCCACTTTACCCTTGATCCTTACCTTATAATGCTGAGTGTTAAGCAAGGTGGTATCAAGTACCATTTTTTGAGTCTTTGGTATGACTCAAATTAGGATTGAAACTCAGTCTCCCGGACCATTTGCAAACACTCTACTCATTTGGCCAATGGCCTGAAAATAGAGTATAATTTTGTAAAAAAGAATGGAGAAGGAAAGCTATCCAACAATATAAAGCTAACCTAACTTTTGAGAAAGCCCTACATGTAAGACAAAAAGAAAAAAAGTTTTCACATCTTCTTACCATGGCACAAGAGGCAAGCTCTATACAAAACTAGGTTTTATGTTTCAGATTCTGTAAAGAGTTCACACAGTTCATTCATAACAACTGCTCGCCAATATTTTTAACTTTTACTCTATAGAGTAAAAGTTAAAGGTATGGTTGACCATTGTAGAGATGGAAAGAGAAATGTGAATAAAGAAGGTTTATTTGTTATGCCGGCTCAAAAAAAATCTACTGTAATAATAACACAAACAGCTTCAGTTAAAACTGAGAAAAATCTGTACAAACTGTCTACATGTAATTCCATTTTATCCAGTAGATTATGTCTAGGGAGCATAACATGAAACAAGAATTTGCATGTCAGGTCTAATCAACCTATAATGATAAACAAGCATTCATTGAAGAACAGAGTATTTTTCTTATCTTAAATGGAGAATAAACTAACATCTTCTCATTATAAGAATTCATAAAATATTTCACTTGATACAAAACTATTTTTCACAAGCCTTTAAAAAAATAAGTAAACTACAGCTTCAAAATTGCAGTCATTGAGTTGCTTGAAAGTAAGGAGGATATTTAGTCAAGTCCCTAATCAGCAAGGACTAATATTAGCATTAGTATATTCCTGATACACAATAAACAGAAGGAAATAAATACATAATATACATGAAAGAAGTACTGAAGAGAATACACAAACATGTCTCAACGGATAAAATATGCACATTCTATGAACAAGCAGTATATGAAAGAGTACAAAAATGGAAAACAGATAGCAGTAAAAATGAAGATAGTCATTGTTAAGGCCTGCAAGTTACCTCCCCCGATACTCTCAAGAAAAGTAATGTTTTTCTAGGACCGGAAGTAAACAAATGGCCATATTGGTTTATGTAAGAGTGTAAGAAGGATGGGTGTAAAAAGGCCTCTCCGTATGCAGAGTTCTTTGTATTTAACAGTCATGATAGCTTTACTGTACAATCTGGCTAAGCAGAAGTTGGACAAAAAACATATCTTTACTGTTCAAGAAACAGATGTAAAAGAAAATGAGAAATGTTTTTCCAAGACTGTCCACTAGGCCACCTAACGAACATGCTCATATTTTCAAGAGAGACAATTAATCATTGTCTCCCTACACTCTACAGAATTTAAACCTAACCTGTAGCAAGAAATGTTTTTGGATTAGGACTATCCATGAGAATTTAATACAGTTTGAACTAAGCTGGATGAATCATATAGCATTCTTGAAGTTCATTAACAAACTTACAAAAATCTGAAATATTTCAATTTCTTCTTGGATCCACTGACAATGTTTTCAACACAAAAGATAACCCAAAACACATAATATACAAAAACATTTCAGTCAACAAACAGAAATAACATCAATACCTTCCACATAATTTGAAAAAGACTAAAAATACCAAAAGACAATGTCCTAGCATAAAGAAAAACACCAACTGTTAAAGAAAATTACAAGAACAAAATATATTTTTGAAGGAATACAGGCTCAGTTTCAAACACTGTGCAACTGCATCACTCCATATTCATTTTAATTCAGGTCATGACATGCCTGTCTCCACTACAACTTCAGTTGCATGACTCTCAAGACTATCCTTGGTACTGCTTTGTATCAACAGCAAAGAAAAAAATAGATTAAAAGGCTCTAATATAAAACCAATAATGAATACAATGTCCTCTGACTTAGTATCTTTATCAAATTTTTAAATTTAGGGTTATTTTGATTGTTACAAAGATTTTTTAAATTTTGAAATCTTTCTTTTTACTGTATTACTCATAGACACAGTGCCAAGAGACCATAATCTTGGGTAATAATAATAATAATAATAATAATAATAGAATATCTAGCTCTCTTACAAGATCGTGAAAGAGACAAAAATCTGCTTCATCTTTAGAGATGCTCAGTAAATACCCTTAAGTATACAGAAGTGAATAAATCTTTCCACTTTGTTTTACAGGAGTCTACTTAGCTGATCCTCAAAAATTTATATCATTCTCAAAAGACAGAGCAATAAATCACAGGCCTTTTTGGATTTCTGTAGTGCATTTCTACTCTGGGAAGACAATCTACAAGAACAACGCCTGGTTTTCAGATAACATCAGTAAATCAGAAAATGCTACTTTTGAGGATTCTAAAACAACAGAATTCCAGATGAATCTTGTTAGCTGTCATTCCATTTGAAATCATCTCATCCGGAAACACTGATTATATTACTACTGGGAAGAGATATTAAAGCTCACAAAAATTCATTAACGTTCACAAAAAGCTCATTAATGTTTGAAAAAAAAACAACAAACAAAAAACAAATCGCACACAACAAAAGCATCATACTTTATGCTCAAATACTCTGCTTGAGGTAAATTATCATCTTTAATATACATTTGGGAAGTGTTTAACTTTCTTAAAATGAAACTTAGATCATAAAACAAAATTGTGACATCTCTTCATAAGAAGCATTAAAAATGCTAAGTAAACATACTGAGCTGCTTCTTTCTTAAAAGAATATCAATATCTATGATCTTTGGCATGTGCCACTCCCAAAAATTTAACAGCATTTGTATAGTATTCAGTTCCACTGCTGTTATAACTTTCATTAAAAAAAAAGAAAAGGTGTAGTTCATGTGATTTTCCCATTTGAATGCGTTCTTTTTGATTCTTATATAAATTTCCAGATTCTTCAATCAGTTTCCAGACTTTCTTTGTATAGGCATTTAGAATTGTCGTAGACTCTTGAAAATTCAGTATGTTATTGCTATACATCTTATGAGATGCCTGACCAATTTTTATGATTTCAGCTTCAAATGAACAGCTACAGCAGCAATTGGAATACACCCTACTAAAGCCTGATTGTCACAGCTGGGGAATTTTAAAAATCATGCAATCTGAACATGAGCACAAGTTAGAAGAATGATATGCAATAAAATTTTGTTTTAAACTTGGAAAAATGCCACAGAAACATATGGAATGCTTTAGACTGCTTTTGGAGCATCTTGCATGAATCGAACATCAGTTTTTGAGTGGCATAAGAGATTCAAGGAAGGCAGGGAGTCTGTGAGGGATGATGATAGGTGTGGGAGGAGTAAGGAAGTCAGAATACCAGAGTTGATTGGCCAAATTAAGAATTTCATGGATAATGACCATTGTGTGTCTATAGAGACAATAAGTGCACAGTTTGATGTACACACAATTATTTATGAGGATCTGAAGATGCAGAAGATTTGTGCGAAGTTTGTCCCAAGGATTCTCAGAGAAGACCAGAAAGAAAGACATTGTCATGACAGCAGGGAGGGAAATGGTCGAGCTGATCAATTCAGATCCCGCAGTTCTTGATGCTCTGGTAACCTGTGATGAAAGCTGGATCTACTGCTATGACCCAGAGACCAAGAGAGAGAGTTCCCAGTGGAAGCATGCTGGCTCTCACAGATGCAAGAAGGCCAGACAGAGCAAATCCACCTACAAACTTTTGATGATCCCTTTTTTTGACAGCACTGGGTTCCCACTGGACAGACAGTCAACAAGGAATACTATGTTGAGGTTTTAAGGGAGTTCAGGAAGAGGCCAATACTCTTCAAATCGGGTCAGTGGCATTTTCACCAGGACAATGCACCAGTCCACAACTTCATCCTTGTCACAGACTATTTGACCAAGATGGGCATCAAGACAGTTCCTCACCCTCCCTATAGTCCAGACCTTGCTCCCTGTGACTTTTGCTTATTCCTTAAGCTCAAGGAAAACCTTAGAGGCTGTCGTTATGAGACAATTAAGGAGATGAAAGAGGCTGTGACGAAGGTCATTGATACGCTCACACAAGAGAACTTCCAGAAGTTGTTGGAACGGTACAAGTGAATTGCAGCCAGAAGAGATTACTTCGAAGGGAACTAGAGTTTCATGTGTGTACTATCAATAAAAGTGCCTATATGAAAAAAGTCTGGAAACTTATGGTGTGCTCCTTGTATATGCATTTGGCCTCTTGCCATGTTTGGTTGTTGCTGTGAATTTCTGTTGAATAAAACCTAGATAAGGTCTTTCTTCTTCATTGCATTACAATTTATTCAACAGAATTTTTTTTACTAATTTCCTCATGGATAAGATTATTCAACTGGACAAGTTTGATGTATCTTCTGCGGACCCTCAGGTTAGCAAGCTCTGGAGACTATGGTATCGTAATTTTACTATTTGTCTACTATTGCTCCGTGAAATCCAGACAAACTTGAAGTCCTTTACTAAAACATTAGTGCTACCGTTGCTGACATTATCAAGTACTGTTCTGGGTTTGAACATGCTATTGAATTACTAAAAGCTGTTTATGACAAGCCTCCTATTGTTATTCACACAAGACATTTACTTTCTACATGCCTACAACAGGAAAATGAGTCCGTAGACCAGTATCTTCAGGCCTTGAATCGCCTTGCCGCTGACTATTGCTTCAGGGATGTTACTGCTACTACTTACAAGGATGAATCTGTCCGCGATGCATTTATACATGGCCTTTGGTCTTCCGTGATACGTGCCAGACTGCTTGAAAATGATGCGTCAAATCTCCAGGAGACTACACAATGTGCTAGAGCTTTGGAACAAGCTTACCTTCATGCTGAGTCATATGCTTCTCAGATTGGACCCACCGCTACTACTACTACTACAACTAAAAATGTGTTTACTGATTCTGTCGATGCTGTCCCTGCTAATACTATTACTATAAACGTGTTCACTGATTCCACTGATCCTCGTTTGGAGTGGGCTGCCCTTTCTACTTATGGTAGGTGTTACAATTGTGGAGAGAAACATCACTCTAAGTATGATCACCATCATTATCCTGCCCATGATAAGATATGTCGGAACTGTGACAAACTCAGCCATTTTGCCAAAGTTTGCCATTCTACTAAACCGACACCTTCACATTCTATCTCGGCTGTTATAGTAGCCTGTGTTAAAGATGGTGATAGGTCCCCCCCATTACTAAAATTGTTAAATTAAAGGGTAAACAATATAGAAATAGGTAGCTTCGATAACTTTATCAGTGCTCATATTGTTAAAACAATGAACCAAAACTTGACCCCTAATTGCAAACCTATTGCTAGTAAGTCCCGGAATTACAGTGCTGAGGATACTCAATTCATTAGAAAAGAAATTCAACATCTGCTTGAGGATGATATAATTGAACCAAGATATTCTACGTGGCACACTCAAATTGTTGTGACTTCTACACCTAATAAAAAGAAACGATTGGTAGTCAATTTTTCCCATACCATTAACTGTTTCATCTTGCTTGATGTATACCCCTTACCACGAATTGAAGATCTTGTAAATCAAATAGGCCAGTATCGTATCTTCAGCATAATTGACTTATCTAAAGCATACTACCAGATTGAAATTTGCCCCAAAGATCGCCCCTATATGGTCTTTCAAGCTGGAAATCGTTTATATCAATTTAAACGAATACCCATGGGTGTCACAAATGGGGTTTCTGCATTTCAACGTTTTATGAATTCTTTTATCTCCGATGACAAATTGTCTGGAACCTTTTCATATTTAGATGATATAACTGTCTGCGATAAAACTCAGGAGGAGCATGATGTCAACTTGGAGGGTTTCTTAAAAGCTGCTTCGACATACAACTTTGAAACAAACCGGGAAAAATCCAAGTTTTCACTTCGTTCCATTAACATACTTGGTTATAAAATTTGCGATGGAACTCTTCGACCCGATCCTGAGCATTTGAGACCTCTTTTGCAAATGCCTCCTCCTTCCGACTCTAAATCATTAAAAAGGTGTCTTGGTATGTTTGCCTACCACACCAAATTATTCTCCCTCCAGCTATGGGTAAATAGTAGGACAGACAAGGTTCTTCAGCCTTGGTGAGGCAACTAGTCTAGGAGAAGGAACACTCTGAATTCAAACCTGTTAAACTCCGCTTAAAAAAAATGACCTTGTGTCATATTCTGCTTGAGCGGAGGAGTTGGGTAAATATGACTACACCAAATGGATATCTAATTAAATTAGTCCACTGGTTGAAAATAAACAATTCCCGATGCCTCCCATGGTTGTAAACTTTTTTGAAGGACTCAAGAAAGACATTGCCAAATCTTCTGTAAAAGTTATCGACAATGAATTGCCATTTGTTATTGAAACCAATGCCTCAGAAAAGGCTATCGGATGTGCTCTCTTACAAGCTGCGAGACCTGTAGCGTTCTTTTCTCGGTTGTTAAACCTTTCTGAAATGTGATTTGATAGAGTCGAAAAAGAGGCATATGCCATAGTCGAATGTGTTCATAAATGGAGAGACCTCATTGCTGGGAAACACTTTACAATTATCACGGATCAGCAAGCTGTATCTTTTATGTGGAAAAATTAAAAACGATAAAATTATACAGTGGAAAATGGAGCTTCTTCCCTTTTCATATGATATAAAACACCGTCCTGGGAATGAAAATGTTGTTGCTGAGACATAATCCCAAACATGTGCTGCTGCTTCTTCCTTGGAGGAACTAAAATCAATACATAATTCTTTAATACATCCAGGAGTACAACGCTTTTGGCATTTTGTAAAGTCACAAAATATGCCATATTCAATTGATGAGGTCTGGCGTGTGACATCCGAATATACTACTTGTGCAAAAATAAAACACCGATTCTTTAATTCCCCTAATAATATTCTTATATATTCTACTGCTCCATTTTAGTGTCTTTCTGTTGATTACAAAGGACCTATCCCGATATCTTCATCAGGTTGCTGTTACATGCTTACTGTCATCGATGAACACAGTCAATTTCCTTTTGCTTTCCCTTGTCATGATTGGTCCTCTCAGAGTGTGATCCAGTGCCTGATGACTATTTTTTCTATCTTCAGACTTCCCTTGTTTATCCATTCCGACCAAGGAACTTCGTTTATGTTGGGGGAATTTAAACAATTCCTGCTGCGGCTTGGGATTGGATCCAGCAACAACCCAAGAGGGAACAGCCAATGTGAGCGCTATAATGGCATTATATGGAACACCATTTTATAAGCTTTGGAATTGCAACTGTTACCCATTAACACTTGGCAGGACGTTCTGCAGGATGTTTTACGTTCTATTCGCTTTCTACTATACACCACCACTAATGCCACTCCTCACAAGCGCATGTTCAATTTTGAAAGGCGCTCTTCCACTGGTACTGCATTAACTGTTTGGCTCTGTAAGCCTGGGGAGGTTTTATTAAAACAATTTGATGGCAGGAGCAAGTATGACCTGATCGTTGAGGTAGTTGAACTCCTTGAAGCCAACCGTACACATGCGAGAATTCAATTTCATGATGGTCGGGAAGATTCAGTAGCACTGAGACATTTGGCACGTTTTCCACACTCGGATCGACCTCAAGATTCTGCTGAAAACGTTTTACCCGATGTAAGCTCTGCAAATCCAATCTCTTAACCTGGTATAAGTTCTACAGAAGATGAAGTGGTGAATCAGAATCCTGAGATTCATTCTTATCGAAAATCTGAAACATATCCTGGCTCTTCCGGTGGTGAGCTACTTTCCCGCCGGTCTAGCAGGATTCGCAAAACGGTCCAGCGGCTAGGTTTATAAAAGTGAGGGAGAGTGTTATAACTTTCATTAAAAAAAAAGTTGTAGTTCATGTGATTTTCCCATTTGAATGCGTTCTTTTTTATTCTTATATATATGCATTTGGCCTCTTGCCATGTTTGGTTGTTGCTGTAAATTTCTGTTGAATAAAACCTTGATAAAGTCTTTCTTCTTCATTACACTACAAGTGCATAGTACAATTCCTCAATATGCTACTAACTAGGCAAAATTCCAACACTGTCTTAGGCAAGCTACACCAATTCTTAAAAGAATCCATGGCAATTACTGCTGTTTCATGTGTCATGCATAGCATGACACATTGTAGAAATGACACGTTGTAGAAAATGAACTCAGTTCAAATCTTGATTGAGGCTTTTTGTGTTCCACTTCACACTAATATCCTTTTCACCCCCAACAATGGGTAAATAGTAAAGCAGACAAGGCTCTTTATCCTTGGTATGGCAACAAGTCTAGAAGGTAAAATCTGAATTTAAAGCAGCTGTATGACACTTAAAAATGAGAATCTGATAGTGGTGAAATGTAATACAAATGGAGTACATTTTTTTGTTTTGCACTTGTTATTCCCCTTGAATTGGTTTGTTTATAAGGGACAACTTTTTTTTCTGGTGTATTTGAAAAATGAAATTTTAAAATATCTTAAAATAAGCTTTATCCCACTTCACTTTTTATAAAGATTTTTGTATCTAAGACAACAAAAGAGAAGCCTTACTGAATTGAACTGTGAAAGAAATGGGAGCATAACAACAGAATAGTAAATAAATAATAGTAGACTTGACTTTCTTGTGGGGAAAATTTGAAAGATAGCAATAGAACTTGGAAATCAGAAATAGAATATTTGCCATCTATCTTCCAAAACAGTAGAAAATGATGGGAGAAAATTATGTAAAGGAAACATTGCATGAAAAGAGATTCCTTTATTTCCCCTACAAGTTAAGAGTAACCTTTAAGAACATTTGGTTTAGACAGCAAAGATAAAAAGGTTAGATTTTTAAGAAAATAACCTTTACATTTTTTTAAACAGTGATGGATTATTATTATTATTTTTCTTAAATATATTTAGTAATTTAAAATTTGAATCAAGAAATCAGAATATTTTCTAGATTATGTAAAGATATATGATAAACAGCTTGAAAATATATCTGAAATTAAGACTTAAAAATTAATCATTAAATGAGTTGATAGTAATAAACAAACTGGAAGCAATTGATTGATTACTTAATAGTAAAAAGAGAAAGAGAAAAGTTCAAAAACTAAAAATAATTGATAAGTTTCTAACACAGATTAATGTTTTCCCAGTATCAAAAGAAAATACATGATGGATTGTGCTAACATAACTGTAGTCTGATAATGTTTGCAGAAGAAAGTAGAACTGTGTCCATCCAGGTAACCCGACGCCTCATCCTGGTTCAAGGGTGCTCGGCTTTGGAAAGTATGCAAATGACAGATCATTGTGTCAAAATATATGAGCAACCCAATGCATTTCTTATGCAAACATCCAGCTGGGAAAAGGCATAAAAACATGAGTGGCAATGATAGCAGGCAGTGAGATTTTAGCTGTCAATGAAATTGTGCGTGAGAAGAAGAAAAGACCTTTTTGATTTGTCTTGTCTAGAAAAACGACACTGCTGTTGACTCTGATGCAATCTTTATTTTATTTCATTACAAGCTATTTCGGCCACGTCATTGAGCTTCAACCCAAAGCTAATACCAATTTTTGATGGCAATGATTCTGACCCATCAGTGCAGTAACGGATTGATAAGGCAGAATTAATTTCTCAACTCAGTGGTGCATAGAAGCATAGTTCCTATGCACTTCTCTGAGGGCACGTATGCAGTGTACCAGCAATTAGGTGAAGATAAGAGAAGGGACTTTGCTTGTATTAAAAGTGCCTTATACATGGCATTTGCCTTGGACTCGGTCTCTGCTTAGAAGGAGTTCATGGCATGCAAGTTACGTCTGGGAGAAACTGTTGACATTTATCTGGCCTAACTACAGAGACTCACAGTCCTGTTTGGAGGAATGTCAAAAAAAGGCCCGATATATGCATTTATTGCAGGGATGCCTGAAAGTGTAGAGGAATTACTCCAAGCCTTGTCCCAGGTGGACAACATGGACATCTCGGAAGTGCAAGCATGAGCATGGGCCAAACTGAAAAAGGGCCCCATGACTATGGAACAAGCAGCAGGTACACAATCATTGCAGTGTCAGATGAAGGAGACTAACACACCGACAACCTGCTACAAATGTGATGGGCCCAATCACCAGGCCTGAGACTACCTCCTTCAGCATAAACACATACAGAAAAGAGGGGCCAAAACTAAAATACCATTCCTGTGCTACAAATGCAAAAAGTGAGGATGCATAGTCCAGGAGTGTCCAGTGAAACAAGGGGATGAAACTCCGGCACCAGTTTTTTTCCAAAATCCCCATTAAATAAGGTGCTACCCATGGTGAGTGTGCGTATTGACAGGAAGAAGGTGCACTTAAACCCCGGTGCACAAGTTATGCTGTCAGACATTAGAAAGAAAAGAGGTTCCCATGTTAACTGTTGGTGGAAGTTCACTGATATGTTATGGAGTGAGTGTGGTCTGAATTGGTATAGGCAATGGGCCCCCAGTCGCTGTATAAATTCTGGTTGTAAATAGGGAGCTGCTCAGGTATGACCTGCTGCTTGGCTGGACACGATCACACAGCTGGGTAGAATGGCTATGACTGGCGCCAGTGAAGTGAGATTTCCTCAGCATGGAACACTGATCTGTACTACCATCACACTCGACGAGCTTGACTTTCACGCTGAGTATGACAAAGGCAAGCATATACAGACTGCATCATGGGAATGGTTCAGCGACCAGCCACAAGTATCTCAGAAAAACAGGCTCTCAGAATATCCCACCCTAAGGGGCTCAAAGATGGATATAAGCAGGAGTTGCAGGCTTGGATTCAGAATGACCAGATGCTTCCATAACTAGAGGACAAACTTGGATCCCTGGGGGGGCTGATCTCTCTGATGGCCATCCTGCAGGAGAACAAACAAAAGGTTCATTCTGTCATGGATTATTGTGAACTAAATGAGCATGTCAATGCGTATATATCTGGCACAGACGTTTGTGTGCAAAAATTGAAGGAGTGGTGGTTGCAGGGGTCAGATATTGCAGTGTTGGACTTGCGCCAGGCCTACTTACAAATTCACATTAAAAGGTCAGTGTGGCCATTTCAGACTGTAGAAATCAAGAGGACTAAATACTGCCTTACTCGACTGGGATTTGGTCTCAACGTGGCTCTGAATATCATGATGGCAATCATGAATGCAGTCAGAGCACAGGACAAGAACATCCAATATGCAACATCATCTTACATTGATGACATCTTTGTCAATGAAAGTATTATGTCTTCCCAGGTGGTCAAAAGACATTTTGGGCATTTCGGGTTGACATACAAGTAGCCAGAGACTATCCAGGATGGGGCAAAGGTGCTAAGAATGCACCTCAGCAGCAATGGAGAGAGACTTCATTGAAGGAGTGGGTGGTGATGTTATGGAGGTTCCGCCTGTCATCACTTGTCGGAGCACCTTTTCTGTGTGTGGAAAACTGGTGGGCCACTTTCCCATATGTGTTTGGCTAAAAGTGGTGGTGGCAGCCATAAAACGATGTGCAACCTCTGTGTCGTTGGGATGGAACAATGAAGTGAGTGATGCTATCCTGAGAAGCACACTGACTGAAACCATGCCCAGAGTCACTGATGATCCAGTATGAGGAGATTGGTGTGTTAACGGGAATGAATTCCCCATTTGGGTGGATGCCAGCTCACTTGCCATGGGAGTCCC
Organism: Sepioteuthis lessoniana; assembly: GCA_963585895.1. Lineage (NCBI taxonomy): Eukaryota > Metazoa > Mollusca > Cephalopoda > Myopsida > Loliginidae > Sepioteuthis > Sepioteuthis lessoniana. Next base: position 42,330 of record CAUZXS010001048.1, on the reverse strand, counting down.
CCTTGAGGCTAACAGTGCCCTCACAGAGAATGCTTGTTGGCTTTGGCCAAAAAATGATGCAAGACACATAAACCTGGCTGAACTTGACGTCACTTTAAAGGAAGTTAACCTGGCACTTCAGTGACAAGCCAATGTGCTTTACATTGTCACAGACTCAGTGTGTACGCATCGGTGTATAACTGATGCACTGACCAGAAAGGCTTGACTGATCACCAAAGTATCAAGTGTAATGCTGATATGGAGGTGGTTCACCACACTTGCCAAAACCATTGAGAAATACAACTTGGTTGTAGACGTAGCACGGATCAGATCAGCCATGAACAGAGCAGATGCACTGTCTCGGGTTCTGCAATGGGAGCTAACCAGAGCTCAGAAAGAATCCGAACCTCTGCAACAACCATGTTCTGCCATCACACACAGCCTGGATTCAGAACAGATCACAAGCATTTATTGACAGTGTGGGCATCCTGGAATCAAACAGATGCGCTACTTCGCTAGAATGGTTGACCCTGCTGTTGACAGAGGATGTTAGGATGGTGGTGAAAAGGTGTAAGGCTAGCTAATCAATTGACCCTGCACCAGTGCAATGGGAAAAAGGTCTGCAGGGAGCAAGTAATGCATGGCAAAAGGTGAGAATGGATATTCCCCACTATGGTGGCAACCACTTCCTCATCCTTATCAAATATGGGCCAACCTGTTTTGCTGTTTGGAGGCTTATTGCAGGACAGGACTCATCCAGCATCATTCACCAGCTATCGTCAATCTTTTTCTGGCTGCAGCTGCAATGAGCATATCTACAATCGGATAACAACATTGCAGAGAAAAGCTATCGCAGCATTAAGAAAATAGCGGCCAAGAAACAGTGCACCATTTCAGAGGCCACATATTGGTATAATATCACATCCAAGAATGGTACATCCCTGGCAACTGTACCTGCAAATGTCATTTACAGGTACTGAGTTAAAAAAAAGGGGATCTATAATGTACAAACACCTGAAAATGAAGAAAGGTGTGGACCATACACTGGGGGTGATCCTGTCTGGATAAAACCCCTGAGTAGTCAGTGTACCACCAAATTCAAGCTCGAGCAAGTAACTGGTGTGGTCAGTCATCACTCAGTCATAATCAATGGAGTTCCATGCCACATAAAGATCTAGGTTCTTTTCAGGGGCCGATCCCACCGTGTGATAGCGAAAGTGACAGCAATGATCAGTCAGCAGAGAGTGGAATACAAATAGCGTTAGGGCCTACTCCGCTGAACGATACTCTGGATGCCACCAGGCTGGATGTGGATAATCCATCAACAGATGCAAGTTTGTCAGAGGATGATGTTCCTGTTGTTCTGCTCAGGAGGAGCACTCGGCAGAAGAGGCCCACCTGAAGTTGCATGGTGTGCGACAGTGACAATCAGCTGGCAGAGAGCAAAATACCAGTTGCATTGGGATCTACCTTGCTGGATGACATTCAGATGCCACCAGGTCGAATGCAGATAATCCATTAACAGATGAAAGTTCATAAGAGAGTGAGATTTTAGCTGTCAACGAAATTGCTGCATATTAAGAAGAAGAAGCAGAAGAAAAAGAAAAAGATCTCTTTGTTTTGTCTTGCCTAGAAAAACAACACTACTCTGATGTACTCTTTATTTTGTTTCATTACAAGAACTGAACAGAAGAAAGATACCAAGAATAATAATATCTTCAAATTTTCAGAGCCAATTTCTCTTCTTTCTGATATGTGTAGGCGAAGAATAAAACAATGGGGATTCCCCAGAGACTAAATGGCACCAATGAAAAGCAGAGCCACAGCTGTATGTGGAGAAAGGCATGGCATGAATTTCAAAAAATAGGGACGATACATAATAAGCATCATTTGACACTTAACAAGTTTTGAAAATGATAACTGACATCCTTTGGTACTGAATGCATTAAATTTTTCATGTAAAACTGCAGAAAAAACTGGTTGGGTGATAGAACTAATATATTAATCCCATACACAAGAGGATCAATAATTATAATCCCAATGAAAAAGAGATCAAAAAGAAAGGATTGTGGTAGAGAGCTAAAGTGCTAAGTCATGAAAATCTAGCAAATCAATGACAAAAATTCAAGCTGATAAAAAGACAAACCACTGTCAAGACAGATTTCATTAGTTGAAGTTGTCAATTACAGTTATAAGAGAGAGTCACCATGTTTGCAAAGTCTTGTTATCATTGTGGGAATTGGGGATTGAATAAGAAGTTATTAAAAACTAATAACAAAAAATAAAAAAAAATAAACACAAAATGAAATAAACAAGTTCAAAAATAACAATTTCCCAGGAGGCCTCTGAGAGGAGGCACAATCTGTACATGCCTAAAAAATTAGGCCTCCTGGTGCCATAAAGAAACTCTTGGTCAGATCTCTTTACACCATTCTGTAGACTAGACAGCTTTTTCCAGGCTCAGAAAGAATGTTCCCCCACCACAAAATAGTTGTAGACCAGTGAAATAAAAATTGAGTTTAAAAGTATCCCTATCTTTGTCTTTTCTGTCCTTAATTCATTTACAGCTTCAACCAACAATAAGAAGATAACAAGTGAATGGGGTAAGAAGAAAAAGGAGTCAGACACAAACCTTAAAACCTTCTTATACCCCATAATGGTGACCCCTGATATGAGTCAAACAACTTGACATGATACAAAAACTTGACATGATTTGAAAAATATACAAATTCAAATTAGTAGACTCAACAAAAGGAAAACACAAAAACTTTTAAAGACCAGAAAATGTGCATTACTAGTAGAGGAATAAAGAATCAACTCTACTCCCTTCTGTTGTGTTAGCACTTTTCTACAACCACCGGTCAAATTGTCTGACTTGAAAAACACTCTACAAGCAAGCAAATTCAATAAAAGAAAAAAAAATATCATGAGTAACTAATTCATTTTTGTTTGTTGCTGCTATATTTATCCACATTGATAAAAAAAGGTTTTCAACAAGCTGCTGCTAGCAAGATGAGAGGAAGGCAAAACACTATAATGCAGCCATGTCAATAAAAGTCACAGTGTTCATGCATGCAGCATGGATGTGAATTGCCTCTTCATGTATATCGATATATACTTGTTTTCATTGAATGTTATAAAGATCTCAAGGAAGTTCTAATGATTCTCAAAGAAAACAACCTTCAAATCTCAGTTGACAAATGCCAATTCTACAAAGATACCATCAACTTTTTGGCCCATAACATAAGGACTGAAGCCAACAACAGAAAATTGAAGACATTAACAACTTTCCAGAACCCACAGATACCAAATCCCTATGTCAATTCCTGGGAATGGTAAATTTTTACAGGAAACTAATTCCACAAGCTGCAGATGTGTTACTGTCTCTAACAGAAGCCATCAAGCAATCCAGCAGTAAAAAAGCTGGAATTAAAGCCAGCTGAAAAGCAAGCATTTGCGACTTTTAAAGATTCTGCTTTGATGCCCCCTGATCCAGATGACATACAAGACCATCTTGTTACAGATAGCTCTAATTATGTGGTGGGTGTGGCACTGTACCAGATAATAAATGATGATCCAGTTCCGATTGGTTTCTATTCAAAAAAATAATCAGAAAACCTGAGGAAATACTCCACCTTTGATAGAGAACTCTTAGCAACATACCTAGCAGTTTTGTATTTCAAGCCACAGATTGAAGGCAGACATGTCACCTTGTTCTCAGATACCAAACCAATTTCCCTGGCATTCCCCCCCCACAAAAAAACACCAAAGATACTTGTCAATGGTGACAGAATATGTCACAGATGTACATAAGAGGAGAAGAAAACATTGTTACTGATTGTCAGTCTCAACCCACATGTTCAGTGACCAGAGACCCCTATGATCTACCAACAATCAGTGAATCACAAAAAAGGGATGAGAAAATCAACATATACAGAAGTTGGCTTAAACCCTATGAGATGTAAGTCATCTATCTAGTGCAACCTATTGACATCTTCTCCCAAATCATACATACTCAAACCACTATGCAAGAGGCTCTTCAAGATGTTTCATGACATTTTGCATCCAGAACCTACACCAACAGCAAAATCAATAAAAGCTAGATACTTCTAGCAAGACATCGAGAGAAATATACAATCTTTGTTCCATGCCAACAGTACAAGATCTCCAGACACACTAGAACAGAAACTATACCATTTTCTCTATCATCTGGAAGAATTGAAACAGCATATAGACATCATTAGTCCATTATAACCCACCACTACTTATTACGGTGTATACACATCACCAGATAGATATGTACTTGCATTGATAGAGCAACAATATGAGAAGTCACACCCTAACAAGACCTCTCGGCTACCACCATAGCATTAGTTTGCCTGAACACGTAGGTCTCTCACTTAGAAGTCCCATTACACATAGCTACAGATCGAGGAATACAGTTTGAAAGTGAAATGTTTAGAGACCTGTCTGCTATAATAGGCTTCCACAGACTCTACACAACTGCATGTCACCCTCAAACCAATGGAATGATTGAAAGGCTACACCACACTCTGAAAACAGCAAACATGACAAAAAAGCAGAGCTGGTTGGACACATTACAAATCATATTGCTTGGTAATAGGAATATGCCTAATGAGCAGGGTTTCTCCTCATCACATGAACCCAGTTACTACTTCTGAAGCCAATTATCAACCAGGAATATCCCAACCTGATCAAAGATGACATAAAAAAAATTGCCAAGATGCAAGAGCTTTCAGAAGGACACTTACATACAACTCAAAAATCCTTCATACCCAAAGAGCTAAAAACAGCAATACACATATGGCTGTGAACTGACAGAATACAAAAACCTAGGGAAGCTCCATATTCAGGGTCACCCAAAGTTATAAAGAAAGAAATTAAACATTTTATCATACAGACATTAGCTGGTGATGAGTAATCTGTTTCAATTGAAAGATTGAAACCAGCAATATTCCCCCATCTCCTTGATAGAAATAAAAACCTCAAACAATACCCAACTAATAAAAACAATAAAGAAAATACACCATTTCTAACACTTGAAACACTACAAGATACACCACAACCAATTGTCACACACTCAGGCAGATGCGTTTGTTTAAGAAGACATAACAACCACTTCTACTATACATAAAAAAAGTATATATATAATATATTAAAAAGAACAACACACACACCTTATAAGAGACTGTCTTTCCCTCTCATGGGGATGTGTTGTGAGGGTGGAATTAGAAATTAATAAAAACCAATAACATAAAAAAATCAAAATCATAAACATGAGTAAAATAACAATTTCCCAGGAGGCCTCTGACAGGAAGCATGATCTGCACATGCCTAAAATAGATGGACTTCCTGGTGCCAAAAAGAAACTCTTGGTCAGATCTCTTTACACCGTTTTATAGAGTAGACAACTTCTTCCTGGCCTGGGAAAAACTTTCTTCACCACAAAATAGTTGTAGACCTGTGAAATAAAAATTGAGTTTAAAAGTATCCCTATCTTTGTTTTTTCTGTCCTTAATTCATTTACAGCTTCAACCAACAATAAGAAGATAAGTGAATGGGGTAAGGAGAAAAAAAGAGTCAAATACAAATCTCAGAATCTCCCCAAAATACCAACAATTCACCACAACCACAAAAAACTTATACCCTACCTCATAAGACTCATAGAAAGAAACTGTTTATTATAATCTTCAATATATTATAATTTTGTGTTTACTATTTGTTTCAGCTTTAGTTTACGCATACAAAATTAATTTATCTTTATTGATATTTCAGTCTTTTTTTCTTGATAACAGGGAATGTTATATAGGATTCCACAACAGTTACTCTGAGATTAGTCCTGGAAATAACCACATTTTTAGCAAACCATATTTTTCAAAATCAAATTTAGCACTAAAAAATGCCTGCAAGTTTTATGTACAGGTACTTTTTTAACAGCCTGTGTTGTATAATTATAGCAATGGAATGTTCTGCAAGTGAAAATGATAGCTATATATTTTCAGAATTCATAGATTTCAATGAAAGTGAATAAACTTAACTGAGTTTTTTCTGTTTTTTTTTGTTTTTTTCATTTAGATTGTCTTTTTGTTTCTTCCATTAATGTGCGAAGTCTTTCGATTTTATTTTTTATGAATTTAAGCTTAAAATTCAAGGTTAACATTATATGATGTGAAATATGGTACATGTTACTTCCAGTGGTTCATATTTCAATTCATTTCTGGTTGGATGCTTAATAGAAAATTCTTTGAATTTTCAGTATGAGAGACAGTCAAAAAATGAAATAATCAAAAAAGTATTCATCTCAGTTTTACATTTTATTTTTAATTTATAAATAATATTTCTGTTAGTGTCTAATATAATCTCTTTAAATCTTCTAAAGACTTTTTCCCTGATAACAGATGATAAATTTTTCATCATTATTAAATCTTTATGAGACAAAATAACATTGGCAACTCATTAACTTTTTGAATTTATGGTATCATAAAAAGTAATATTGAAACTATAAGTTATTTTAAAAGAATTTGCATATTAGATGATTTAATGCTAAATCTCTGAAAATCTATTTTGAAAGATAAATTTATCAATCAAAATTATATCAAATAAGAAATAAAAATCACACAGAGATATTTTATATATTCATCCTGATTTTAAACAGTTTAAATGAAAACTTTCAACATTCTTCTTGAATAATTTAATAAGTTGATAAGTTTTAGCCATCTTATTTCATTATGTAAACAGATCATGAAAAAAATCTATATCTGGATATATTTTCATGTCAAAGAAGCTTTTCATTAGGAAAAATTAATTACCTTATCACCTTTAAACTTTAAATTGAAAAACTATATCAAAGCAATTATCTTCAATTATCTTTTACTGATACCTTATTCTAATTTACTATTTAATGTGGATAACAACTTATATGTCAACACCTTTCATTATCTTTTTCTTTTGGTTTGGTAATACACACAGTAAATTAGAAGTATATATCTCCAAAAGCATTACTTTTCTAAATTCTTATTTTTATGGTTATCTACATATAAAAAGTATTTAGATTTTCAAACAATACCAACAATCTCCTGACAAGTTTTCTGATGTTATTTATTATCAGTTATTTTAGTTATTGATTATAGTAGTTTTAATTAACTACTATAATCAATAACTAAAATAACTGATAAACTGAACACTACAAAAGAAATTATATTTATAAAATATGAATGTATATATGAAATCATTTGACATAAAATTAGCTACCCACCTGTGCAAGTGTCATGTTTTTCTTTAACCTATAATAACTGATAACATCACTGGAAGTAAATAGTAACATATTTTTCACTCTGAATATCAAAATTATTGACTGATTCACTATAGCTGTAAAAAATTATTATTTATGTATATTGTGCATAAGTCACAGCCACCAGTAAATGATTATAGCATAAGCATGTAAGAATCTTACCTGTGTTGTTGTTGAAATTTCCATAATTTAGTATATACATCAAATGTCCTACCAAAGTAAGACTGCCACTGTTTATGGCCATACTGGGGCAAATCTCTGTGAAAAAAAAAGAATGATCAAGTTAAATTGAAATAAAAGTATAAACTGAAAAATAAGAATTTCAAGCCTTGATGACAACAAAATCTATAAAATGTACATAAAAAATATGAATGTACATATCAACAAAATGCTTTTAAAAAGTCTTATAGATAAATAAAGCTAATGAAAAACTATTTAAAAAGAAATAGGCATTTTACTCAAATATTCATAAAGAAAGGTGATTATTATAAGTACTTATTCATTTATCATAATAATATTCAATTTTTCTCTGAAATTTAGAATTAATCTAAATTCAAAAATAAAAGAAATTGGGTTTCTAAGCCATCTGACTCACATAATGTTTATTAAGAGAGTTGGTAAGTACCTTTTTACAACAAAGGTAACATTAAGACATAGAGGGTAAAAGACAAATCTCAACTAAAAACCAGTTTTAGCTACCTTTCCATATATGGTTTAAAACCTTTCCAGATACAACTTTAACAATTCCAAAAAGTTTGGTTGAAATCAGATAAAAAATAATGTAGCCTTAACAGTAGACAGACATTTGGGGAATTATAAGATATCCAGCTTTGATTTGCTACATTAACTGGATCTAGTTTATTTTTCCAAAGGGGATATTTTTTGAGAGAAGTTTTTTAAAAAGTCATAATTTTTACATGAAAAAAAAAACAACAAAAAAACAAAACAAATTCAGGATGAATGGTAGATAACTCTGGTTTATCATAATGTATAAGTAATAAAAAGCAAGAAAAAATAAGCATGAAATTACCTCTCCACTTACTATTCATCTTCTTGAATGGTAGTAATACCAAAAACCAAAGTAATTAAAAATTTAGAGATAAACCTCTCAAAAATGAACCAGTGTTTCATTTTGTAACATTTTAAGCTAAAATTGATAAAATTCTGATTTTTTGTTAGTGACACCAAAAAAAATTGATCAATATTGGAGAGTACATTAAAATATTGGTTGAGATTAATTTACAAATTACATTGTTTTTATGTAATGAGATTTCTATAAAGATCATAATCAATGATGATTTAAAAGTGCAATTTTGTTTCAACAGAATATTTTTATTATATTTAGATAGTGAATCACAATTGGAAATTTTTTTTTTCTTCAATTATATGGAGATCACTCATGAAAGTAACTAATATAACCAAGCTGGTACAAATGTTTTTCAGTGTTTTATTTGGATGTTTGCTCTTGGATCATATAACATTAATTATTCTCAAGTAATGTTTTGATTTCATTGCTATCAACTGTAACTGATTTCTTTGATGATGGAGCATAGTTTAGCCAAAAATCCCTATAAACCACTTTTGACAAGTGTAATCACTCATAGTACTTTTTTGGTAAAATGCACAAATCTTTTTGTATTTGCATCACATTTTCATCATTCTTGAAAAGGTTTATAATGAAAAATTATTTTCTTTGATTTTCAATTTAGAATCACTAACCAACAAGCACCTTTTGTGACAATAAAAAAATGCATGCTGATATGGACACTGCTACTCTTTGAATTTCACCCTATGATAAATTAATGTTTTGGCCAAACCAATATATTTAATTTCCACCTCTTTATAAACAGTTTGACAGTCACTATATATTAAATATTTCAAAGGTATGAATTAAGAATGAAATTCTATTTTCACATTTTAATTATTTTAAACAATTTATCAGAGCATAGATATGTAAAGTACAGAAGTTGAAAGAAATTATACACAAATGCATATGTTATATCATTATTTTGAAAAAAAAAACTTGGTTGCTAAATGCAAAGAACAAAATTATTTTCTTGTTATGCTTGAAATAGTTAAAAAATTAACTAAATTTTAAACTGGTATGATCACTTGTAAAATAATGACTTTTATACTAATTCAATTTAATGGCTTTAAAATCATTGCTTTATTCTACTATAAAACAAAAAAATAACCATCAAGGTTATCATATATAGTATAACTCTCATAGTATTTCTATATTTGTGAATTAAATATATATGTCAAAAAGTATAATTACTTTTACATGCATTAAGCAAAATAAAATCTAGGAGAAAAAGTAAAGTATCTTGTTTCAAGGTTCTGAAATAAAGTATTGATAACATTACAAATATTTTGACAATTTTTTTTCAATCATTTTTAATGATTCTTTAGTTTGAAGAATGTATCCAAGTCTTCTTTTCGGGTGTATAGTAATTTATAATAAAATTACAACATCAATTAAAAAAAAAAAAAAGAAGTGGATAAGTTTGATGTTTGTTAATGTTAGATACTAATATCCAAACTTTAGCACCTTGTTGGCAGAGTTTAGAATATGCTAACTGTATCCCTTACAGAGGATACTAAACTGCATCTGATTCTGAAGCTCTGTGGAGTACCCCATCATTGTCCTTACTCCCAGTTCTATTCTGACCCAGAATGGTAGTACCTATTAGAGTCCCATCTATAAGTGAAATGATTAATCTCTGACAGAAATATTTGAAACCACATAACTGTATGCAATCAAATGATTATTGCTATTAGATATGAATAGTTCCTTGAAATCTTATAATTGCTTAAAAAGACTGAATTTTGGCATTAAATAACTCAATAAGGGTTTACATGCCATGAAACAAACCAATCTAAATCAAAAAGAAATCCATTAATTGTGGCTGTCAAAAAATCTCCTTCCACTATCCACTGTTCTCTTGAATTACCGGTTAATTATTCTGTGTATTTAAGGGATGCATTTAACAAGTTTCTTATTTTGTTAATGAAAAATCCATAGAATTTTTTCTCACAAAAAAAAACATCAATTATAATTGAAATATTCTTATTAATTCTTTAAAAAAATTTTTCCACTGTTAGGATTTAATGAAAAAAAAAAATAGGTAAAATGAAAATTAATATTAAAATAAGACACTTTAAATTTGCATAATTCCTAATGTAATTTATTAATTAAAAAAGTGAATTTAAGAAAAAGTAGATTTTTTTATATCTAACTATACAATGTGCTGTTAAAATATCTAACAAATAAATCATTGAAAACTCTTGTAAACCTGTAGATAAATTTATTTATATCCACTTATAGTTTGGACGATTGATTTTAATTTTATTGTTGTTACAACATTTGGATAGGTCCATATACTACTGAACAGTAAATATATGCTTTAATTTCTATTTTTCATAATCTTCCTATTGAGTAAGATTAGATGTAGGTATGAGTCACTTTTATAAGCCACGAAATTTTAAACAGATTACCATAAAATGTTGTTAGCTTACACAGTTAAACCTTAAGAATTAGTGTTTTCCTTACATAAAATAATGATAAAAAATAAAAGTTAGAAAAATCTTCTTTTTTTTTTTTTCAAAACTAAAATAGGCATTATTAGCAAATACAAAGACAGAAATAAAGAATGAATAAAATGTTCATTTAATTCCAAATAATCCACTTGGCATTCAACACACTTATTACAGCTAGTTTTCCATTGGTGAAAGCACCCCTGAAATTCCTCTTTTGATATAGTGTAAAGCTGCACTGTGGTATTTCTTTTAATATTGTCCATATTCTTAAATCTCACCTCAGAAATTGATTTTTACTTTAGGAATCAAGAAAAAAAAGTTATACAGAGCTAAATCTGATGAGTATAGAAGCTGCTGCATTTGCATGAACCTGTGTTTGGACAAAATCATATCATTCAAAAAGTATTGAAACTGCATAGTACAGAAAATTGGCACATACTCATCAAAACATCATCACTTTATTATGTATGTATTTTAAATTCAAAATTTCAAGGTTTATTCTCAATACTTTTTTAAAATCTTATTTTATATATAGAAGGATAGTTATTAACACATGATAGAAAAATAAATAAGTATTTTAGGTCTATTTGGGAGTACAGATATAAAATATCATTTAATGAAAAATAAAAATTAATCAATTTAACAAACACAAACTAAAATGAAATTATTTCTCCTAGCAAAATTTGATATTCTAAAACAAAATATACATATAAAAATACCAATCATTTACATATAAACAATATGTAAATTTGGCGACTTTTATATGAAACATTTTTCTTCTATTTCCAGTAAATAGCATTAACATTTCAAAGTTTTCACTTGTTTTGCTTTTACTTTGTAAATTGTTTATCATCAGCAATTTCATAGTAACAACTGAATAAAAATTAATAATATGCAAAATATTTATAACTAGCATAGTTTACATAAAAAAAGAGATGATTATGTATAGATCAGCACTTCTTCCAAGGATCAGTGTAGTATCTGTACATTCTGTCTAGGATCAAAGTGCCACTCCTTCACAGCATTTCTCTTTAAAATTAGAGTTTAGTATTATTATGTACCCATATAAATCCACTAGTTATTTTAAAAACTAGAACATTTAAAATACGCAGATGAAAGTAGTTATTTCCAAGAATATGAAATTTAATACTTCTTCAAAAACAAATACAAAATAAGAAAAACCAAGTGTACTGATAGTTTAATTTTTTATTTGATTTTTTTGTAATATATTTAATTAGATTTCAGAGAAACACTTTGATCATAGAGAGTGCATACAGATACAATACTCTTATTTTAGCAAAAGTTACAAATAGAAAACAAAGAAAGAAATAAAAGAACCAACAAAAAAAGTCACATTATTCATTATATTGATAGATTGTGCTGAAATAACAAATATCAAATACACAATTCTTGTATAAATATATTTGAATAACTATTTTACATATAAAAACATTTCCATCAAAATTCTGATTTAAATTTAAAAGAAAAACTCAATCACTTAATGAAATTTGAAATTGTGTAATACAGTATATTAAAATAACATTTTTTTTTTTTTACAAAAAATCCATGTGTACAGAAGAGCACAGCAAAGAAACATCTAATAAAAAATTTTGATAAAAATAATTTGTCAGACTTAGTATATTTGAAAATACAAGTCTTCAATCATAAGTCAATTTTAAACAGTTTCACAATATATCAAAAAAGCTTAAGATATTAAATAATTTTCACAGTTGATTGCATAAACAAATTTAAATTAGAAAGTTGATGTTCTGACATTATTTTCTTGGCAATACAACTCTAGAATCTTTGCTGTCTTTGCAAAAGAGAACACGAATGCCAACACTGAAATTAGTTGCCAGAGCCCTTGAACCAAGCTTGCTGAGATGGACACCATCTCTGGCCAAAAGATCCTTATTCACTCCACCATCAGTCCAGAAGACACTATAATTGTCAAGGAAAGCAAATCCACGAACTTGACAAATCCGCATGCAACAACAATTTGTGACATTAGTTTTACGGTTCCATTCCCAAGACATTCCACTCCTTGGAAGAATAGAAGAATACATAATTTTGGTTCCTTTGGGAACAACGGTTTTTATTCGCTCCAACATAGCTCCCACTTTGTGAGACACTAATTCTGCTGAGCTGTTTTCAACTAAGTCATTCCCTCCAGCATGTACCAGAATTCCTTTATAATCCCCATCTTTAACTAGTTTGATTGCTTCATCAGCAATTCTTTCTAAACTAGCACCATTGAAACTTTTGATGTCAATTCGATCAATGCTTTGTCGCGCCATGTTCTTTACACCACCACCCCACACATATTTAATGACGGAACATCCAATAATAAGAACTTTGTTTCCAAAACCTTGTTCATGCCAAATTCCATTTTCATGCACCTGACAACAGTCATTTTTTATTCCACAACAGCTGTTCTTGCTTTTACAAGATGTGTCACATAAATGATTGCAAGCAATGCTAGAACATGAACTTGACGATCTGCTCCAAGATGGTACACAAAGATTTTGTTTTCTGTTGTGAGGACTACAGCTTAGAATCGAATCAATCCAATCCATGGTCTCTGCATTGACTGGTACACATTGATCAAGATGGAAGTCAACAGAATTATGTTTAGCAACAGCAGTTTGAGACTTCTCTATATTATTTTCCAGGTATTCAACAGATCCTTCTAACTCATTGCATTTCCACTTCAATTCAGTATTATTTTGACGAAGTTTAGAGATTTCATTTTTCATATCTTGACGTTCTTCTTCAAGTTCTTTAATTTGCATACGCATTTGCAGAAGACTTCCTTCAAGTCTACATATTCTACAAATAAAATTATATTCTTTATCTTCTATGGTATCCTTAATATTGGTCACATGGTACTGAGCATGACAAGATGCACACTGAATCAAATTATGTTTGTCCTCATCTTTGATAGAACTGTTTTTCATAATGTTATCAGTCAACAAATCCATTTCAGAGGTACTAGACAAACTAGAATTTCTATGCTCTAAAGGAAGTTGACCTTCAGAATCTGTCTCCCAGAATTCTTCTAAAACATCAGATGTTTGCAAGACAGAACTATTCCTCCCCACTTGGCATATCTCCATTTCACTTACAGAAAAACAATCTTTATAATCCTGGTCTTTCATTTTAATGTTCATTTTCAATAACCAAACCCAAAGAAGAGATGATTTTTCAATTCATTTTTAGACTATTTTTTCTTTTTTTAATGGAAAATATGTTTTTCATTTTCCATTTATAACATTTTACATCCATTATAGTAATCCATTTAAATTCTTGTAGATGCAGTTTTGCTTATATGCATATGTCACATTTATCTGATATGAAAATGTTGAAACAATGAAATATTTCATCTGAAAAGTAGATGCTGATGTTTTTGGTCTCCCAAAATTTTAAATATAAAGGATTCTTGTCCAATAAATTCACAAGTCACAAATTTACTGAAAATCTATCCAGTGAAAAATAAATCTAAATACAAACAATCCATTTGAAAAGTTATACTTTTAAAATATGATTCTTTTATGGTTTCATCCTGGCTCCAGTGAAGTGTCAGGTCCAAGCATGATTAATTCCTTCATGAACACCAAGCATATTCCTTAGATATTAGAAAGCAGCTGGATATAAGAGTATCCATTGAAAGGTTTTCATTGTATGGAAGGAAACAATGCACAGAGTTGTTGTTTCAGTAAGTGTAATCAATGTAACATTTAAAGTATGAGTAGATTAAATGCTAGTCATAGTATTCTGCATCTTATAAGCAGATAAATGCCACTGCTGATTGGCAGCTTGTAACAAAGATAAAATCTCAACAATAATAAGATTAAAATGTGGAGTATTTATCCAATTCATATTGATTAAAAGCATCTAGTAGTTTGTTCAATAGATTAGTGAGCTAGTAAACAGTGCCACGTGTTTTGGAAAGAGACAGCATAATAGCAAAATCCTGTTTGACCAAATCAAAAAAAGATCAGAAAATGAGTATAAAGAAGAAAGATCTAAATTAAACATACACTTAATTACAGAAATAGTAAATTTAATAAATATTGATTGATAACCTATTTGAATTCAAAATCTTAAATATTTTTACTTTTTGTAGAAATTGAAATTATTAGTTATTCTTTAAATATCTAATATCATTTAATGATGAAATACTGGCAATTTTATTTATTTTCATTAATTTCTAGTAAATATGAAATATAAAATCAACAGATTATATTTTTACTTTCTGCAAGTGCAGGAAAAATATTGCAAAATTTGAATTCTCTATTTGATTATTCCACTAAATCTAATAATGGTGGCTTAATTTCTTATGTAAAAAATTATATAATACAATGTAATATGAGAAAGAGAGAGAAAGGATTTCCATTTGTGAAATATACAAGAGACAAAATCAGAATCATAAACTACTTATTAATAACAAATAAAAATAAAAGTTTATCTGCTATTATTATATAAACAAAAACAAAATTGTTGAAAACATTTGTATTATGCAAATCTTGATTTTGTAAAGAAATATAAATTCTATCAAAAAAATATTAAAACTTTATAATTTTTTGAAAAAACAGCTATTGGAAACCTCTAAAAAAAATAAAACTCAATATAAACTGTCAAAGCTATTTTTTTTATTAGAAACAAAATTAGTGTAAATTTATATTATGAATCAAACTCACTTCTAAAAAATGAGTGACTGGAATTAGAATATCCCTCATTTCATAAGTAAAAAGAAAATAGATACAGTATAATCAAGTTACTATGAGATAAATTTATCAACTAACCCATAATAGAAAGTCACTTGTCATTGATATGATTAGAATATTAATCAGATTGGAGTATTAGACTATTTTTCAGATTAAATATACTAAAATAATGGATTGATATTCTAATAGCTGAAATTCTATATTAAAATGTTATTCAACTTACAAAATTTTAATAAAACTCAATCTGTATTAAGACTGAATTCTAAAAGTTATAAAACCATTTAAAATTGTCCTCAAAAAGCAAAATATAGGTACCCAAAAATAATGTAAAATATAATTTTTGGTTGTTATTATAGAAATAAATAGGAAGAAGTAAATTTTAAAAAAAACAATAATAGCAATCAATAATTAATAATCAACAAATTTTCATCCATTATAACAGTAATAAAAATATATAAATTTGGAATTTTAAATTTCTTTCTGCATTGGTAAGCTATTTTTTTTCAAGAAATCATAAGTATACAAAATTGATATTTTATAGAGAACATTGAACTACTAGAATGAAAACTTGACCCAGTACAAAAGAAATTGCAATAACACTAAACCAAAATGAATAAACATAATGCATGAAAATTTGTGAGAATGTGTATATATTAAAACATGCATTATATATCAATAAATATATAAATTTCTCAAGGAATATAAAAAAGATATTCTAACAATTTCTTCTTTATGAGAACAGAAAGAATAAAACTGACAAAAAATGATCATTTAAAACTGTGTGGAAAACTGTTGAGCCAATAATTCTCACGTTTGTCTGCAAATTTTTGTAAATCTTCTTATTTTACCACTGACGACATGGTTGACATTTAAAGATCAGAAACAAATTATGCCTCCTCAACCACTTAAAAGATTCTGTGTTGATTCAAACCTCAAGTAATCTCTGTAAAGAAGATAGACTAAAAGATAAGAGTATTGAAACTAAAATAATAAGTTTAACCCTCATTTAATCCTAGATTAAATAAATACAATGAAACCACACCTGAAGGTCTAAGATGTAATGAGATAAAACTATTGTAGACTTATAGCAGATATTGTTAATGAAAATGAACATTATATGAACTTTAGAATGCTATAAATAAATTGAAAAAACAAAACAAAAAAAACAAAAATGTGTCTATTTCAATTCTAAGCAGAGCTCATTGCTTAGTTATATATATAATTACTACTTACAGTTGTTGATTATAATCCGAATTAATGCCAATCTTTAAAAAAAAAGGATAAAATTTGTATCTACTCTTGTCACTTTTGATATGAATTAAACACCAAATATTATACAATTGAGATACAGATTTTATTTTGATCAATTTTTTCTAAATATTGGTAGTACTGCATTTTCATTAATTTTAATATCATTGATACTATACTTGTTCCTTCCTGTGTTTGAATGTTATGCTTTCAATAATAAAGGTAAAATGATTTCAGCAAAGTAGCTATAAGTCAGCAGTTAGCAGTCATATGACATAGCATGATTAAGTATACATATAGTAATTAATTACATCATTAGTGGAATATTAATTTCATAGAAGAATAAATGATATAAAATTCAATACATCTTTTTTAACATATGATAAAAGAAAAGTTTATGGTATGCAGCCAAATATTTATAAAAAAAAAAAACATACGTAAAATAATATGAGTCATTCAATAAACAAGGGGAATTTTTTTTTTTTTTTAAGTAAAAGAAAATTTTTCAGAATTTTTCCCATAAATATAAACTCTGCATTGTTTGGAATTAGTTTATAGCAAGAATTATTTTAACCTCACAAAAATATTTGTTTTGAGACAATTCAAATTAACAGCAAATTAAATAGAGTGCTCCAGGCTGGTACAGAGGTCTGTCATCAAATTTTTGGTGTCTGTGAAGTGCAAACAATGTGAAATTTGCAAAAGAATGCCTGAAGTGTATGGTGAAGCATGCTTTAATCAAAAAATAGACTAAACATAGATTTGCCACTACGAGCTTAAATCAAAAAGACAATGCATAAAGTTGAAACATACTGATTCTCTGGTAAAGAAAAAGTTCAGGACACAACAGTTAGTAAAGAGAGTCATGTCTTCTAGACATAAAAGGACTCATCACTATTGATTTCCTTGAAAAAGGTGCAACTGTAAACAATGCTTCCTATTGGCATCTATTGAGACAAAATTCACCTTATTTATTGAATGATGTTAGCACATTATATTTAATTATTTTTTATCTTACTATATATATATATATATATATATATATATATATATATATATATATATATATATGGTAAAATAAATAATTAAATATAATACATATCTATGAACAGAAAATGAAAATCAATCTACCTATTTATCTATCTCTTTCTTTTTCTTTTTCTGACCTAAAATAAACAAATCCTAACTCATCCCATTTTCTTTATTATATGATAGTCTTGGTGGTATCAGATGACAAAGGCATGCCAATGTTTCCTCATGTAGGTGGTCTTTAATAATAAGTCCAGTGCTATTGACATCTGGTGATTTTGACTGAGGGGCCAAACTAATGAACAGACAGGCTAAAAGACAGCACACATCTATATATGGAAGAGCCCACAACTATTTTGAATCAGTACCTTTAAAACCTTCTACAGGGTGTTTTGATGAGAAATGTAGATATACCATGTACTTGAACTTTTCTCCTTACCCCCTTTAAAAAGAGATAGAGAAAACAAAACCAGGTAGAGGATTGAGAGACAGAGTGACAACAACTGGACAAAAGAAAAGGATTTTATTACATTCCCACAGTAAGAAAATATATTATTGTATCTTTTGCCTGTATTGTCTTATCAAATGCATGAACAGAACATGTTTGATGTGGATGGTGAGGGGGCATACATGCAAATTAAGAATGAATATAAAGGCTGCAGATTTGTCAACTGAGAAAGCAATTTGTAACTGGTAAACATGTGAACAGATTCAAAGAGACAGATGAAATAGAAGCCCTGGACAGAATTACTTATATGTGTAGACTGCATTTTGACCTATTCAGATCTTAAATCAAGGACACATTGTACATTGCTTTAGCTATTGACTTCTTTATAGCATATAATAACTTTGATAATAAAGTTGCATCTGGGTGAGATTATCAATGCTTATTTAGCTGATTTGAAAAACTAGCAGGCCTTTTCAGAGGAATACTGGTGGGTGGCTTGATGTGGCAACAGGCTTCTTTAAGTGTCAAGCTACTGCTGTCTTACAGGACTAAGATGATGAAATCAATGATGCTCTCCTAAAATGTATAGTGACAGATATCCTCACACAGATGCAGTAACAAGATCCTACCAAAGGAGAGTAGTGTATGGATAGGAAGGGGGTTGATAAAAGTCCACTGGTTGTGTTAGTGTCACTTGACACTAAAGAAGTAATCATTGAAAATGCATACTGGCTGTGACCAATAAAAGACACAGTATATCAATATGGTGGAGCTGGATGCCCAATTGAAAGGAATCAACTTCCCATTCAAGAGGCAGGCAAGAGTGAAACATGTGAACATGGACTCCCTCTGCATGTATCATTAGGGAACCAATACTCTAACAGTCAAGGCTCAATGAAC
Source organism: Sepioteuthis lessoniana (assembly GCA_963585895.1). Taxonomy (NCBI): domain Eukaryota; kingdom Metazoa; phylum Mollusca; class Cephalopoda; order Myopsida; family Loliginidae; genus Sepioteuthis; species Sepioteuthis lessoniana. Next base: position 23,147 of record CAUZXS010001048.1, on the reverse strand, counting down.
ACTAAAATTGTGAATGAAATGCTCATAAGGTGGCAGCAGAATACACTGACCACATTGATAAAAGAGTACAATCTTTTAGTCAGCATAGCTATGGATGGGACATGGAACAGGCTAGGTATGGACATTACACACTATAATGATAACCATTTTCTAACACTGATGGATTGTAGCTCCCCGTAGTTTGTTATCAGGCAACCACTGCTGTGGCAAGATACTGCGAATATCATCCAATAGTTGAAATCAGCATTCTACAAATGTAGCCCCATCTCCCAAGCTCCTCACCACTAATAACATGGCAATAAACAGTTTAGACAGTTCTTGGATAAATGAGGCATCTAGATCTGAATGTGCTGTGCATATATGCCAGCAGGAAATGGCATAGTGGAGAGATGCCATTGAACTGTGAAGAAGATTGTCATGGAAGCTGTGTATTAGTATAATACCACACTCAAGGACGTATCTTCCTTATTTACACTAGCGAACATAATACATTTGTACCAAGTTTAATAGAAAGCCATCAACACAACATCCCTACTTGAAGAAGTGTCAGATCAGTACAGAGTGGAGGGACACCATTTGGGTGAAAAATCCACAGGTCCATAGCATGTAAAAATTCAGAATGGGCCATGTCATTGGAATTATTACTTCACAGTCTGTGATCGTCAATAGCATGACTTAGTATGTGAAAGAACTGCCCACAATGACACATTGCTAGAAGGCAATAGATTGTTTGAAATAGACTACAGTGCTAGTAGCAGTGGCACATCATCAGAGAACAATAGAGGTGGAATCAACCCTTTGTGCACCTACTCACAGTGAGGATGTGGATTCTGAATGCAACTTGAGCACATCCAACAATTCAACCAGTGAAGAAGTAATGACTGTCCCAGTGTGAAGAAGTACTGGGTTAAAAAGGCCAGCTCCCCACTGTCACCTTTGTGATCATGAGATCAAAGAGGAATGTGATGAATGCTTGTCTCACCAGTAGGAGCCACGATGCCTGGCATGTTTTGTCTGCCATATAAAATTTCTCCAAGAAGTGCATGCATCAATGGAACAGATCTGATGTGGATGGTGAAGGGCATATACACAAATTAAGAATGGCTGTGGATTTTTCAGTTGGGAGAGCAATTTGTGACTGGCGAATGTATGAACAGATTCACAAACAGATGGTATTGAGAGGCATAACGAAGAGAAACCCTGAACGGGATTAGTGACATGTACAGGCCACATTTTGACCTACTCAGATCTCCAACATCAGCTTCATTTAGCTTTTTTGCTGGAACAAAACCATGTCTAAATTAAGATTGATTAACATTTCTGTTTATCAACATTGGGTACCAATATACCATTATACCACAAAGATCAGTCCATGATTAGGAATACAGAAACAAGATCTACTTCTGGTGAAGTTTATAATGTATGTTACTATAAAAGAAGTGTGATGGGAGGAACTCTTAGTTGACATAGTTATCAGAGATGCCTCTGGCTCAGTTTGGTATTTCTGCATGATGTGTTATGTATTTGATGCCATGGAAAAGGCTTCTTTGCATAGAAGCACACATTGACTTGTGAATTGTCTATCCTGATTTCTCTGCTCCACTGCATTCATCAAGGATTCAGATGTGGTTGCTTGCTCTCGCTTTAGGCACAAGGATGAGTCACCCCAATATCAAAACCTTTACCACCAGAGCTACAGGGGACAATGTCAGGTTTCTCAAGAATTTACTTCTTCACTACTATGATGCTACAGCATTCAATGTTCATGAGCATCAGCCATGACCAATGCTAACCTCTACAACAGGGGTGACCCAAACACTAAACTAGTGGCCACTCACAAACCTGCATTCATTCAAATCCATTTAGTAGGAGAAGGTATATACTAACTTTGAAATAGATGTTCACATCAGTATCCTCAAATGAGTAGTCCTAATATGTCCATGATATGGTACTCTTGGATGGTAGTCACAGGCAAGACTGAGCCCAGCAGTTTCACCTTGGTTCACAAGAAGAACCCCATTCTGCACACCTTGCCCCCAATGAATGTGGTACCAGTGCCCAGATACAACATGCATGAGCCTGTTTCCAATCTTATAGCAAGCCCAGAATCAAGAATTTACTAACACTACCTAGGTACCGTTGTCATATGAGAGATAAACAGCCAGATCACTTGCAGTGAAGGATGGCTTATCTTGAACCCAGGAGTAATAACTAAAAAATAGAAATACTAACTATTCATTCACAGTTTTATACATACCCATAAAAACTTGTTACTGGGAGAGGAGATAATTAACCATGATCATTCCTCTGTGGTTCAAGTTAAAGTCATCCTTTTCCACACACTTCTTGTACTGTAGAAACCATTTCAACATGGGAGAGGAGAGTTCAGAGTTAATTTTGATGATTGTATGAACTTTGAATTATCTGTAATGATTGAAAATGTTTGTTCTGTCACTTTAAGTTATCAAAATGTTTTCTTTCATGATTTAGATTCCGATATTTTGTCATGTGACATGTTATCAAAATGTTGTATTCTTGCCATTATGTGTATACTTGTCATTGGGTGGAAAAAGGATTTATCCTTTAAAACAAAGAGAAATATTGTTCAAAGGAAGATGTTGCTTTTCATTTATTTATTATTTTTAATAAAAAATTTGAATAAAAAGGAATTTTAAAAAAATAATAAACATTTTAAATTTGTGTAATTTAATCTAAAAATTGAATTGTATATATTGTATTCTTACTAATCTGGCTCAAAATTCTTTTAGACCCTTACATTTGAATTATGGAGGGTGTTACAATGGCAATCAGTATAAGTTTAAAGGGGATGTATTTAAATGTAGATAAGATTGAAAATTTTCACCAAAATATTTATAAACAATACAACATATGAACAAACTAAGCTGCCTGCTGAGAAAAGTCTTTCACTATATAAATAAACTGAATACAGAGACATAACCATTTTTCTTTTTTGCTGTGCATAGCTAATATTGTTGGTGGCCGCTGCAGACAATTTTATCATTGTTATTCCTATAGATAAGCTATCAGTCAGGAGTTCTAGCATCAGACTGTCTTATAAACTTTAGATCCAGTTTTAAATTCAGTTTAGACTGGTTTCCCATCAAGGCTAGAGAATCTAATATACAATAATACTAAATAATAGTTGAGGGATTTCCAAATACAAACTTCTTTTCTTAGAAATTCAAAGACTTCTTTTCTCATTAATGCTCAGATTCCAAAATATATTTCATTGGCTATAATGAATGTAAACAAATTCAGGTATCTATAGACTGCACAAACAATTACGGACACGGACTACGCTGAGGACATAGCACTTCTAGCAAATACACCTCTGCTCCAACTGAATCTCTCCTACATAGTCTGGAATGAGTAGTAGGTGGTATAGGCCTCTATGTCAACGCAGACAAGCTAGAATACATGTGCTTTAATTAAAGAGGTGAAATAGTCACACTCAAGGGTGGGCCTTTGAAACTAGTGGACAAGTTCACCTACTTTAGAAGCAGTGTATCATCAACTGAGAATGACATCAATAGACGACTGGCAAAGGCATGGACAGCTATCAATAGGCTATCGTTCATATGGAAGTCAGAACTGACCGATAAAATAAAATGCAGTTTTTTCCAAGCAGTGGTCATTTTGATACTGCTATATGGATGCACCACATGGATGCTAACAAAACATATGGAGAAAAAACTTGACAGCAATTACACAAGAATGCTGAGAGCTGTATTGAAGAAGTCCTGGAGGCAACACCGCACAAAACAACAGCTGTACAGCCACCTACCACACATCACAAAAACTATCCTAGTTAGACGAACCAGACGTGCAGGACACTGCTGGAAAAATAAGGATGAGATCATAAGCAATATGCTACTGTAGGCCTCTTCACATGGATGAGCAAAGGTAGGACAACCAGCAAGCACCTACATACAACAGGTCTGTGCTAACATCGGATGTAGCCTAGAAGACCTCCTGGCAGCAATAGACGATAGAGACGGGTGGCGAGGGTAGGTCAGGGAGAGCTGTGCTAGCAGCATGACATAATGATGATTTTGAGTTCTATAATAATCTTTGCTGGGCATATGTTCCTTTCATTATATTTTTTGCAAGGAAGAAATACATATCTATTGAAAGATTTCTCACTGATTAATAATATTTCTATATCAATTCGTGTTCTAGTACAATGTGCAAAGGGAAATCACTTGCATCTCTCCGTCTTATTTTATCAATGTAAAATATGAATCTCCAAGTAATTTCTTTCTAGTTTGCTGGAATAGGAGAAATTGTGCTCAATTCAAAAAAATATGCTAGGTTTTCAACAACCAACACTCGAAAAGTTAACAAATTTATCTGAATATTAGTCACAATAAAGTACAACTCTACCCAAATCAAGTAAACTTTATTTCTGCCCACCCTAAGAAATTATCTAGCAGTAGCTGTCAGGGCTAGCAAAGAGAGGAGAAATGTATAAAAAATAAAGGAGATAAAAAAGGAATGGGTAGGAAAGCTAACTTTTGTTACCTGAAAGAAAAGTGTGTCTATATTTCTTAAAAACAAAAACAACTAGTTCCTACAAAGTAATTTGTTTCAAGAGAAATACTTTTTACAAAATCCAAAAAATGCATATTTTTCCCAATGCTTGTCGAAAACATTGAACTTAAGGTAACAAAAATAACATACATTCAAGTAACAACAATATTATAACCAAAAAAAAAAAAGGGTATAATGAAATACAACGACTGACTTGCATGAAGCCATGCCATCAACTACCTACAGTCAGTTTAACTTTTTAGTCATTCTTGGGTATATATGTCCAAATTTAGTATTTAAAGTGTTAACAAAGTGTTAGACGCTTTTGGGAGATATATCTAAATCTGGTGTTTTCAGTTGTAGTCATTAAGTCTGTTGTATGGTTTCTTGATTGTGATTCTGATAAGTTCAATAATTGGTGGTTTTAGTCGTTAGTAAAAGGAAAGGTTAGTCAATGCATTGTCTCAAGACAGATGCATGGTGCCTTCCACCACTAGCAAGAAAGATTTAGGTGTTGTCACTCCCCTGGTCACTGCTGAAAGAGAAAGAGATTCTTTCTTTTGTCAGGATGGTTCCTTTTCTTTGCGCATGCCTCGCCCATATTCCTGTCAGGGGCTTCTGGGAGTTTCTGCATATTTTTAATAATTACTTTTAATCTATTTTTTTTATTTTTCTATTCCCTACAAAGATATGAATCCAACTATTCTCCCTCCAATTATAGGTAAATCATAAGGCAGACTGAGTTCTTTAATAATGTGTAGCAAGAGAAGAAACTTACCTCCTGGATCAAAGCGTGTAAGATTGTGCCTTGCATGTCAGGCAGTAGAAAATATGTTCACTTCCGAAGGTGGAAGTTATAGTGGGTCGATCTCAAGTCTCGCAAGAAGAAACATACCGTGTATGTAAATTTCTTATGCCGGAATGTGCATAAAAGAGCAGGCCAGCAGCAGGAGTAGTTGTTGTTGTTGTTCTTTGCGGACGGCTTTTAGACTGACAGAGCGAACGAATTGACCAGAGGTATACCGAGGAAGGGCTGCTAGGCGCGTGTGTTGTTACCTTTAGTCAACTGAGGCTACCCAGTTGTCTGAGGATACAACAGTAGGGAAAACAAATCACGGAATCCATTTCCTTCCATTGTACAATTGCATACGAGAGACTCTTTTCTGTCTGTTGCTGAGGAGGCATACCATCCACCACCAACCCCTTCTACTACACAATGATATGGCAACCAGTCTAGAAAATGGAAAACCCTGAATTCAAACTTGTTAAACTCAACTTAAAAATTGAACTTGTGTCACATCTTGTTTATTCAGAGGGGTTGGGTAAATATATATATACTAAATTGATGTCTGATGGACTTCATCAGATAAATCAAAAGCACAAATACTGAGACTAAAACTTAAAATTTAGATGAAGATGCACAGTTGAGCAACTTATATAAAAAAGTGATAATGTTTAGACATTAGTCTAATCACTAAAAAATAATTAAGCCAATCTCAATACTTTTACAAGTGTTTATTAAATTTAGAAAGAATTTTCAAATCAATATAATTTTCTATGCTTTCCATTCTATCAGCTAACTAGAATAGGTTTCATAAAGCACCTATAAATATATTAGCATTGATTCATAAAGTAAGTAAAGTTGGCGACCATAGTCGAGGGTAACCCGAAGGCTCCCTTTTCGATAGCTACTACACCAATGTGTAGGGGAGGGCGCTACTCCTTCCCTGGATTGCTCTACTTTACCCTTGATCCGTACCTTATAATGCTGAGTGTTAAGCAAGGAGGCATCAAGTACCATTTTTTGAGTCTTTGGTATGACTCGACCTGGGATTGAACCCAGGTCTCCCAGGCCATTGGCGAACACTCTAACCCCTAGGCCAATGTCCAGTACTAATTGATTCATAACAGAACAATAAAAATTTGATGATTCTTTTAGATTAAAAATTTGTATATACAATTTCTATGAAAGATATTTTACTGTAAAATATTTTCATGTATAACAATTATGTGATTGTTATTAACACTCTCAGAAACTTCATTATCACTTTTTGAACATTTTGCTATTATTTTTATCAATGACATCTAAACAGTTTTTAAAAATTTTTAATTAAAGTTGTAAAAGAATTTTGGCTTATTTACAAAATAGATAATTACATAAAATATTAAATCACATTCCAAAAAATGCATAAGATTATCCACCAAGTTTTGTAAACTCAACTTCTACTGTTTAGGGAAAATTATAGGTTTTCAGTTACATCCAGTGATGAAATTCAACTGGTTCACACTGGTTCATCAGAATCTGTTCTTAGAATTTCAATGATCCTAAAAACTGGTAATTAGCTTAAATCTGGGGTTCTCAAACTTTCAGACAATTTTTTAAAAGTTGGAAAAATAACTAAAATGAATAACTTCACTTGCTATACTATAACATGTTACACTCCAAAGATCAAACTTTATGCAGATATCAGGCCAGTCAGCATGGTTTGCTGTTAGAGACTGTAGTAGTGAGACCTTCTATGAGAGAAACAGTTTGTAATATTTTAAAATCTCACCACTGGTTATATTTTTACAGATATAACAGATTTCATTCAAGGCAAAAAAGTTTAGGTTTTACTTTTTTTATCACAAAGCTTCTAAACTGAAAATTATGCAATAAAATTTATTTTCATTAAGTTCTGATTCATCCAGACTTGGATCCTCATCATGGTTAGTCACATCATTTCAGCCATTATATCTTCTAGCCTTGTGTACTGTAGTGACTAAGACAACCAAGATGAGGACACTAATCCAAATAAAACAGTGTATAATAATGATAATCATCTTAAAAATTCAGACAATTTCTTTTTTTTGAGACATTCTTTGTTCTGTAGACTATTTTTATGTATTGTTAGCATGATCTAAAAATAAATTGTAAGTTTTACAGTGGATGCTTTTTGCAAGTATCAGTTTAAAACTTCTAAGTCAAAAGTTACTCATCAATATTTGAAATTATAGAATTCATAGCTTATAGTTAATGATTGAATTGCTGATATTTTGTAAAATGTATCATAGTGCAAAAGTAGATTGAAATTTTTGAAATGCATGGATTTTATTCATTTTAGCTAATAACTTATAAACTAAGTTATAGAATCAACCTTTATTACTAGATGCAATTTTTATGCACAATAAAAAATTATCTAAAACCTCATTTAAAATTCTAATGTTCAAGCCTTTCAAAAAATTTAGTCCATAGCTACCAAGTTTTATAGTAATTTGTAAATTGTTGGATTCATTTCCTATACCGTTTGATTCTGTATAAAATAAAACGTGTAAAATAAACTAATATATTTTCCATCAGAATATTTTCTTTCTAAGTATATAAGACTAGATAGAAAGAAATGTTGAAAACATCAATTTTATATGACTCATTTTTCTATTCTCCTTCCCATTCTTTCAAAGTGCTTGATCTGCTTCATCTAAATTAGATCACATAAAGTATATTCCATGTAAATGCTACCCAAAACAAATGCTAGAAGATAATGACTATTCTTATAAACAAAAGAGACTCACAGTAAAATAAAAGTTTCAAAATTTCAAAGATGTATATACTAAACCAAATAATATAAAAATCAAAGGCATTCATGATGTAAAACATTAAAAAAAACTTGATAAAAAATCATTGACAACAAAACAAAACAACATTTTTCCCTTGTGATGAGTTTTCATCAGTTTAAATCTAACATCAATATTTTATCTTTGTTAATACTTGGAAATTTCTTGGATTTTTTTCAAATATTTATCAAAGCATAAAAATCTAAAAAAACTTTTTTGTATTAAGTGTCCTAAAAATTTCATCTTTTTTCAGTTTATAAAGTAAATAGATAGTTTTTTTAAACCTTTATTGAACAACATAGTTAACATTTTTCCACTGTATTCTGCTATCTTTCCAGCAATTTTATTATTTCAGCCTCCAAAACTTTTTTATTGTTCTCAGTAATGGACTGTTTAGGCTGTCTTTGAAGGATTTTTTTTTCATCAAGAAAATTCTATAAAGACTAATAAATCTAAAAGTACATATTTACTGGACATAACAGATGAGAGAAAACTCTATAGTCAATCTATCAATGAAACATATGATCTGGTGTTATTCTGATGAATTAATTCAAAATTCTTTTCATTGATTACAGTTTTCAGCAAGTCTAATTGAAAGCTGTATTTGTTTGAATCCCTTGTTTATCTCCATGGAAAGAGAACTCCCTTCCAATCCCACAATTAATATAGTAAATTGGTTGTAATAGTTACTAGGGCAATCTGAATAAATATAAATAAGGGTGGGTGCAAGTGTGTGTGGATGAGTGCGAGTGTATTTATGTATATAACATTGCTTTGGGTATCATAGGAAAAGGAATACATGACCATTTGAATTTTTATTTTAAATTTTAATTAGTTTTTGGTGGTTGTAATATCCTAACTAACAAAAGGGAAATAACCTCTGATGCCACAGGGGTTACGGCCCCTACTACATCCGGGGGATTTGATCATTAAAGGAATATACCAGGCATAGCAGCAGATGTTCGTTTTCCCTCTGTCTTTAATCATCACCCATCTTGGTAATAGTCCATACCTAGCAAGTATCCATTACCTCAGATATAAAGACTTTACATTGGCGATGAAGAAAGAGTCGTTTACTCACCAAAAACATGAAAAAAAAAGAAGAAAAGAACAAACGTGCCGAAAAAAAAAAATAACATGGCTGCCTTACCACATTACCCACAATTTGACTACGAATCAAAAAACAAATCATCAAAATAGACAAAATATGTCAACAGACTGAGAAATTATTTTACTGCGTACAACATGGAAGACGATAAACGGCAAAAGGCTATACTTTTAACTTTTGTTGGGGAAGAAATAAATGATCTTATTGACGAACTACCGTCTGAACGAAACACACTTTGATAAGCTCGTCCTGGCCGTGCAAAACCACTTCAACCCAGAAAACAACACTGAGTATAACCGATTTATATTCCAAAAAAACAAACCCCCCCAAACATAGAGGACTTTAATCGGGAATTAAAAGAGGTAGCAGCTATGTGCCACTTCACAGACAAAAATGCAGAAATAAAATCCCAGCTAATAACGGGCTGTTTATCAGCAAAGGTTCGCCAAAAGGGACTGATGAACCCAAACATGCTCCTTGGCAATCTAATAAACTACACCAAAATGACGGAAAACATATCCAAACAAATGGAACAAATGCACTTAGAAGACGACAACTCTACTACAAAACCTACCACATCCATTAATGCAGTAGCCAACAAAGTCACGCATGAACAACAATGGCCACACAAACGCCCCCAGCAAAACCGGTGGAGAAATTGCAATGGGAAATACCCACATGAACGGGGACCAACATCCTGCCCTGCATTCCAGAACCAGTGGGTCTATTGCCAGAGATGGGGACATTTCATCTCTGTCTGTTTCAGAAAACTAAATAACGAGGACAGACGGCGAAGAACAAACCGCCCCCGACACCCACAAGCTCAAACCAGTCGACGACCAGTAAATTGCATTGAGGACCATCAACGAGACTCAAACAGTGGCAGTGACACGGAATATGTATTCCATACAGGTAAAGTGAAAAACCTTCCTTACTTTGACTTATCTTTTGGTGATGGCCATCAAATGTTCAATGTGTTAGCTGACTCTGGCGCCACCATAAACATTTTGTCTGAGGCAGATTACAAATCCCTAAGACCAACGCCCCTCCTCCGACCCACAAAAACCGTAATATCTGGATTCGGTGTCAAGGAAGCCACCCCAGTCCTAGGTCAATTCAGCACACTTCTAAAGTTTAGAGGCATCTCCTGCCAAGCAGACATACATGTTATAAAGAACCCAGAAAAACCCATTATCGGCTGGGAAACATGTAAAAGGCTCAAACTACTGTTAGCAAACACTCATTCAGTCAACCACATCAGTAACTCTGATGCACAGACCCCACTCCCCACTCTTAAACTTCTAGGGGACTACACAGACCTGTTCAATGGTCTGGGTAAACTCAAAGAAAAAAAGTTCACCTACACATAAATGAAAACATACCACCCATTGTTCAGAGATACCGCAGGGTCCCCTTTCACGTAAGGAAGGATATAGAAGAGTTAATAGCCAAAGATGAGAAACTGGGAGTGATTGAAAAGGCAGACGGACCAACCCCATGGGTATCTCCTATTGTGGTAGTACCCAAAAAGGGTCAAATCAAAATCAGGATTTGCATTGACATGAGGGCGGCAAACAAAGCTATCAAAAGGAAACGACACCCAACCCCCACACTCAATGAACTGAAAACTATTCTATCAGGAGCTAATGTTTTCAGCAAATTGGATCTTAACCAAGGCTATAACCAATTAGAACTAGCTGAAGAATCCCGATATATAGCCACCTTTGCAACACACCTGGGCCTGTACAGATATAAAAGACTTTTTTTTGGTGTCAACTCTGCCAGTGAGATATTCCAGGAAGAAATCAGTCAAGCACTTACAGGGATCAAGGGAGCCATCAACATCAGCGACGACATCCTTTGCTTCGGATCAGACCAGCAAGACCACGACCAAAACCTCCATGCAATATTCAGACGACTTCGCAAAAAAGGACTCACCCTAAATAGCAGCAAATGTGAGTACAACAAGAGGTCACTGGAATTCCTTGGACATACCTTCAGTAATGAAGGCATCAGCCCAAGCAACCTCAAAATAAAAGTAATCCTTGGATTACCCGACCCTAAAAACGCATCAGAAGTCAGAAGCTTGTTGGGGATGACTAACTTCTGTGGGGCAGAATTCATTCCAAACTATGCAACCCTCACCCATGAACTACGTCAACTAACAAAAAAAAAACACACAGTGGTCCTGGACAGAACGCCACACTGAATGTCTAAAAAACATTAAGGAGGCACTGAGCAAAGCATGCTCACTTGCCTACTTTGACCCGAACAAACACACTGAAATACATACGGATACCAGTCCGGTAGGCATTTCTGCCCTGCTGTCACAAAATGGACAGATAGTACAATTTGCAAGTCATGCAACAGAGATACTCCCAAACAGAATGTGAAGCACTCGCCATCACATGGGTGTGTGAACACTTTCACATATATATCTTTGGAGCTCCATTCACTGTCTTTACAGACCACAAACCCCTAACATCCATTTTTAACAACACCCACTCCCAACTATCAGCACGCATTGAACGCTGGGTTTTGAGAACGCAACCATACAACATGACCGTCATATACAGACCAGTCCATAATAACCCAGCTATCTCAGCCGCCATCCAATGCACCTACCACCAAGCGACAGAGAAGAAAAAATAGCAGAGGAATATATAAACTACATCCTCTCAACCTCAACCCCCAAAACAATGACAATTGATGAAGTTGCAACGGAAACGGCAAAAGACAAGACACTCACCACCTACTACATCCGGGGGATTTGATCATTAAAGGAATATACCAGGCATAGCAGCAGATGTTCGTTTTCCCTCTGTCTTTAATCATCACCCATCTTATCGATTCATCTAGGTAATAGTCCATACCTAACAAGTATCCATTACCTCAGATATAAAGACTTTACAGTGGTGGTCTTCATGTTTTTTTGTTTATTTTCATCAGGACCTTAAGAATAAAATGTGAATAGTAGGGCTTTAAACGTTTTGTAAATATTTATAATTGTTAAACATTTTAATATTTCATGTTAATTTGATGAGTTCATCTTAAATTGGTTGTAATAATTACTAAGGCAATCGGAATCTTTCCTAATATAATATAAGAGTGCAGGTACATTTTTGTAGACATGTGTGTGAGTATGTGTGTATGTTGTATAGGGAAAGGGAATACAGGTTTTGTGGTTTCGGTCTTTCACTTGTTTTCAGATTTTTGAAAACTAATATTTCTCAATCAGTATTTCGAGTGTCATTGATTTGTTCTACTGTAGATAGAGAGACTGATTTTGTTATTGTGGTTTTCTTTCAATTTTTTTTTATGTGTGAGATGTGGGAGAGGAAAGGGAAAAGAAAAGAAAAGAAAACTTTCCAATTGTAGTTGTATATTAATTCAGTCCAGTTTTTTTTCTTTAGTCAGGAAAACGTTGAAATGGTATAGAAGAAATTTTTTGTTTTATCATATGGAAAGAGGAATGCAAAATTCTTCAAATTTTGTCTTTCAATTAAATAGTTACATTTTAAAAATTAATATTTCTTAATCAATGTTTCAAGCTCCAATGATTTGTTCTATTGTAAATAGTTAAAGTGAATTACATAGTTTTTACTGTGATTTTCTTATTATTTTATTGTCATTTATAATTTTTTTCCATAGAGGGGAAACTTTTTTTGAGTGGGGAACAAGAAAAAACCCTCAAAGACCAGACACCCCTGTCCAGCAAGAGCTGCATACTGGATAGGAAGGTAGGAGCTGTGCAAATGAATAATTACAATCATATGTTAAAAAAGTGCTAATGTCCTCGCTGATCACTAAAACAGACAATGCCACGTATTTGACTGGTTGTTTGCAACAATCAATCAGAAGCGTAGATGAGTGGTATATAATCGTCCAAATAAATTAATAGCCCAATTTTTTTTGTCTTTCCACTGTTGCGTAAACTAGAGGGTGTATCAGAGACTGATCATATATGATAGGGTCTGCTTGGTGAGGGGAGTATGATGTTGAGAGACCTGAAATTCCCAAAGAAACCAAGCAAACTATCACTGACGACACCCTCCAGCACCAAATGTATTGAGGCATATATTTAAAGTAGTATCACTTTGTTTGGATGAAAACAAGTCTTTGGTACAGTTAGTGGTGGCTCATTTTGATTGATACATAATCTCTTGCATTTTACATTCTTGTAAAGAATCCATTTTTCATTATCCATAAACAATTTGTTGAAAAAGTACATTTTAATAATGTGTGAATAGCAAATAGCATACAGAAATATGGTCCAGTCTCTTCACTTATGTGGAAGTTAACATCAAACTGACAAACATAGATCAAGCTGGTGCAAATTAGTTGGATGGTTTAAGTTTTTGGTTATATCTCACATTTCTGTCAAACAGAACATCAGTTTGTGAAAAAATCTCTTGAAAACTTTGAAAACCATTTTGAACATATTCACAGTACCTTCTTCTAAAAACTAAATGACTTTTTACATACAAGTTGCAGACTTATCTTTCTTAAAGTAAAAAAGCATGTTAAAAAAGTTGATCTCGAATCTTAGAATCAATAAACAAAAAAATATACTATTTTAAACATTTTTAAAATGTATGCTGATCATGAAAGCTATGATAATTTTGAGAGGAATAAGTTAAAATTAAACACTCCACACGCTATCTAATAACAAATACAAAACAAACTTACAAGGCTACTCAATATACAAACAAAACTAAATAGACTAACAGTGTTATAGCATTATTATATCCAAATTATAAATTTATTTATACTAATTCATAATTTTTGTATGTCTTAAGAGTAATTAAAAAATGAAAACCCTTTTTAAAATCAAATTTGAAGAAATCCATAGAGAAACACATGCAATAGTTATCTAGAAAAAAAGAGAACTAAATTATGTCAGCATCTCATTATAAAAATAGTAAGGCAGGTTTATTACGTATAGAATTTTATTTTTTATTTTACTGTTAAGAATTAGAAATGCTAAATGTGAGTAAATGAGAGACATTCTGATATATGTGAATTTACCCAACCTCTCCACATAAGTAGGTGTGATACAAGGTCAATTTTTAAGCTGAGTTTAACAGATTTGAATTCAGAGTTTTCCTTCTAAACCAGTTGCCATACCAAGATGCTAGAGACCAGTTTGCCCTACTATTTACCCATAGCAGGAGGGAGAATAGTTGGATTCATACCTTTCTCAAGGGTATTAGTGCTATGTGAAATGCAAACAGCCTTGTCCAGGACTTGAACTGAAGTTGCCGTGTCCATTTCCTACGATGATAAACATTACACCACATGATATTGATGAGGAAGAACATTTAAAAAGTTGTGAAAAATACATAAGAATATCTTAAACACATTTTTAACAGATAAAACAAAACTAAATCTCTCTAAGTACTTCAGCTATACAGCTCATTTAGTTCCTAAAAAATGCTAAAAATATATTGAGACAATCCTCAATCAGCACAGGTGACTGAAGTCCTTCAACAAGCCATTGACTGGAGAAAATTGAATCCTATAATGAGCAAGTTTTTTAAAACTATTTTCATGATTATGAAACCTAGCACAGATTTTGTCGAAAGATATCTACTACTCCTTACTTGATATCTCTGAATAGTCCTACAAAAAATATAAATATTTATCATGATTCATAATTGAAAAGAAGCTACAATTTACACATAAATTTTATTTATCAGGCTATAATACCTACAAATAAAATTCCTTATCCAAATTATCATTTAAAATTTGTATATCTTTCTTATTTTCTCACTATATATTATCTTGAATTTTTTTAAATGAATTATATTTGTAAAAATAGTCATATAATTAGTACATAAGGAGTTTATATATCTATAAACTTCAGTTAAATATGCAAAATTATAGTATGTGAAACAAAAAAAGAATACTCCGAAGAAAACATTAAAAAATTGAAAGTAATCTAATACAGAACATACGACTGCTTCAAAATGCAAAGTTCATTATACTGGACATTAAAAAAAACTATTTTGGTGAACTACACAAACAAAGGATGAATTACTAGACTAAATTAAGTACACTGATTCCTAATCTGATTTGTCCAGGTATGTCAGGTTTTTATTCCTTTTGGTTTTTTTTTGGGGGGGGGGTGCAATATACATAATTATATAGCATATTTATATTCATTTAGGTAAAATAACTGATTACATATAAAATATATTATTTCAGATATCCTCAGAAATCAAGATTTTTATTTATTTATATACTGCTAGCTTGTTAATTAAACCCATGCAGTTTTCAGGTCTATAAAAGAGTAATTCTGTACACTACACTTAACATGAATGAATTCCATGCCACCAGTTCAAGTGCATTCAATTTATCTCTGAACGTCTACCAGATAACAACTCTCTGATCTTGGTCCAATGAAAATGTCTGCTTTCAATTCTGCATTGCTTTTCTCAGTGCCAAATTTTATTAGATGAGACTGAAATTGTATACCATTGCTTTTCAAATTTTGATATGAGACTGAATAGAAATAGACTTTTTATAGGTATATAAATGCTGTACATTGAACAAAATCAAGACATGCTAGAACAATTCTGAATCCAGATTTGGAATTAACTTTCTTGATTTAGTTGATAAAAGGCTTTCACCTCAATAGCAAAATCTTTGTTGCCCAGTGTTATACACTGATAGAATTTTGGTAAACTGACAAATGTAATATGCTACCAAAATTTTATCAAACAATAAAAAAAATGACATAAAAGATTTTGTGAACTAGTGGTTTTATATATATATATATATATATATATCTCAGAAAGAGAAAAAAAACATAGGATTATGGAAGATATATCTTCCAAATCAACAAATTACAGTCAGTTACAAATAAAATTCATAATCAAATAACAAATCACAAAGTCAGTTACAAATTTTAAATTTCTTGCTCAACAATTAAATTGAATAGGAGTAGATTTTTAGATATTTATATGATTGCTAATAATATGCTCCGAAGTAGTTGGGAACAGGTCACGTGACTAAAGCCAATTACAATTCACCAGTTCTTTCTTCATTATAGATTTGATTTGAGCTAATCACCAACAATAAACAGAAAAGGTGTCATGTTCAGAGTTGAGTAGTCAACAGTAATTTCAGGAGAGACAGAAAGGCAAGATACTGACTGACTCTTTCCAATTAGACTCAGCAGTCAAATGAGTAAAACATTCAGCATCTGCATGTCATACATAAAATCACATATACATTTTTATCATCCAAAAAACATATTATCATCATTGGACTATTTTACTTTATTTGGACTTTAATGTACCCAAGAACAGTCAAGCAGACTGTCTGAATTCCTTTTTATACCCCAACCAGAAGTATTCACCTCAACAGTCATTGCTAGCAAAGACCAACCAAAATTATAACCAGCTCCACGCATCCATTCAGGACAAATCCAAGGGAAAATATAAAGGGTAATAAAATATTTTCTCTTCAATCAATCAGCTTTCAAGCAAGTTAATTTCTGAGTTGATTCAAGCCAGTTTATCTGCATATAAGAAGGCTGATTTCATCCAGCAATCAAAAAGAAATGGACTCTGATGGCAGCCACTTCAAAGAGAAAACAAATGATTGACGAAGCAGCAGCAACTTCAAAGAAATCCCACAAAAAACCACTAAAAAGCAGTATCAGCAGCAACCTTAATGAAAGATGTAATAACCTAATTACATTATACAATGTCAGTTAATCCCTATACATTAACGAATAAAAAAATCTTCCCTTTATTTATTGCATACAGGTCTCATCTCTGTGTTACTTTTCACACTTATTATTAGAATGAGTTAGGGAACCCAAAGACAACAACAAATGTACAAGGCCGAGCCACACTTGTCAGTACTATAGCTCCTGCAACAAGACACTGTTTTTACTTAAATTGTTAGTTCTTATTTGATAATGTTTATCACAAAATTGTATAAATATGTATATACATCAACAAGATTGAAGCTATTTTTTTAATTCATAGTGTGCTTTGGTTTTAAATGTACAGAGAATCCTGCTACCTGCAAAGCTGGACGAAGGAGTCCCTACAGGATTATACTGAGACAACAGATAAAGTAACATGTTTAATCAATAGATGAATAGACTACCATTATCAAAAAAATTAAAAGAAATGGGATTTGATATAAATCTAAAAACAAAAACTCAAAGAAATAATTTTCTTAGACATAACACTGAAAAAAAATAACTATAATCCAATCCAAAAATAAAAGAACAATAATTATTTCTCTTCCCCACCACTCTCTCTCAATATATATATGTACATGTGTGTGTGTATGTTTGCCTTAGCTAACCACCGACCATCTATACTAAAACATACCTAAAATAAACAGAAAACTAACAGGTAACTTTTTGAGACAACCTGCATTCAAAATAATAAAAGACACATAAAATAGCACTACAAAACAGTTGATTCAAAACAAAAATAAAATACACACACACACACACACACAAAAAAAAAATGGTTCAACTCAACATATAACAAAAACATACAAACAGAAAAAAATTCTTGAAACTAATAAATAAACATTTCCCAAATTCAAAACAAACTAATTAAAATATTCAACAGAAACACTGTAAAAATTAGATACAGCTGTATAGATAATACTGAAAAAAGGATTTTAAAAAAAAACAATAGTAAAGAACAAATTACACCCTGATAAAACAGGCAAAGGCTGAAATAAAAACACCTATCCATTAAAGGGAAGCTGAAGGAAAACAAACATTATATATCAGGCAAAGTTCACAACAAAAGAAAAACTAAAAATAGAACTACTATATAATGATGCAACAAAAATGAAGGAATAACAAGATACAACCACCACCACATGTTACTGAAAAATGAAACCAGCAGAGACAAAAACTGTAACCTATGTATGAAAGAAGAACTTTCCATAATTGAATATGAAAACAAAAATAAACAGCTGATGAAAAAAAAAAAATTGCTGATATGATAACAAGCTCCTGCTAAGAAACGAACCAACGATGAAAAGAAAAAGAGCAAACCAACACAAGTGAAAGGATATGTAACATGAAAAAATCATTCAAATGTTATATTTTGACCTTTCGACCCGGCCAAAAATGCCATTCCAAGGTGATGCACCGGAAGGAGGTGACACATTCTAATGGCAGTTATGAGAGGAAATCGCGTGGGCGGAAATTGGCTGATGAAATGGGACGAGCTAAAAAATTCCCATGGTACACTCATAGACTGATGAACCGGAAGAGAGTGCATGACAGTTATTTCCACTTGATGACGATTAAACATTCGATTTCAAAGATCGAGTGGGCGTTGAACGATTATATAACACAGTTGAGTTCGATGGCCAGTTGAGTTGGAGATTCGACGGAGTTATAGACAAGATGTGGTAAGGAAAGCCACATCAGGCCGAAGGGGCCATTTGGGCCCTGATGAGTTGGGGTCCAGAGAAGATGCTGATAAGATGCAATAAAGAAAGCTATTACTCAGCAGAGTGGGGCCTGGGCCTCCAGTTGAGCAGCACTGGAGAACGAGAAAAACACAACACGGCCATAACTTTAGGGTCAAAATATTTCAGTTATGTTCAGTCTCCAGCTCCCTCTCACACGCAAACCTTGAGTAACCCTTTTTGAACCCTTGCAATAAAGTGAGAGGTAAATATTTTGCTAAAGAAGTCTTCCTGCGTCTGTTGTTCATTGCGTCAGTATGTATCCTGCATGAACATGCATATGACAATATAACACAAAGAGCTCAGAATAAGGTGAGAATAACAGTCACTTATTTAAAAATCAGTGTGAAAAAAGCCAGACATGTAATATATATGTTACAAGACGAGCTCTTGCCTTGATTTGAAAAACAAAAAGAAAGGAGAAAAGAAGAAAAGAAAAAACGGAAGTTACCACTTCGAGTTCTCAACTCAAAATGAAAAGTTAGTCGTTCACGCATCGGCTCCGCGCAGAACTTCCGTTTGCGATAAATTAACAAAAAAAAATACATTAATAGATATCCAATCGGAATGCTTCCCACGGGGCACAAAAATTGCCGTTTCTGAGCCTACAAAAAATATATAAATAGACGGACCAAATAGTTATTAGTCAAACTTGCTCCTTCACACTACTCGTGCTAAAGATTCTACGCCACTGACCGACGCCTGTCATCCGATACTTCAAACGATCGCCGCCGTTAGGAACACTGTCCTTGTTTCCAAGAAAACCATCCCTTTATCACGAGACAAGTACAGTACATGAACTTTGTAACTATCACCCTGAATTCATTCTTTAACTATGAACATATTTCTCCAGTCTATTCTGTGCTTAATCTATTTATAAAAATTTTCTATAACATCATTACTGTGTTATTGTGAGTATCTATACGTTCTTTGTTTTGCAACCATACGCATTTCTCGCCCACAACATTCATATCACAGATATCAACAACTCAGAATATAACATATATATATATATATAGCAGTGTGTATATCATATAATCTATGATAGATTTCCAGGAAAGTTCAAATGACACAAAGAAATATTAGTGACTGTTGAGAAAGACCATACAACTGCTATTATGTCATAAAGAAATAGGACATGCTCCTACAATGTGGAGATAGAATAACATCACATCAGAAAACAATAAAGAGCTATCTCAGTAAAATTAGTTGAATGTGGTAATAATGGCATTAATCTGAGAGTTGTTAAATCAATTGAAGGAAACTAATGTCAAGATTTTTACCACATCATGTTGTCTAAAATTTAGTGAAATCATTGATTTAATGCTTCATTGCTGGGTTTGCTTAGATATACTTATGTTTTTGTTTTTGGCTAAGTTTGTGACGGCTGTCATGTATCTTCTTGGTAGATTTTGTGTGGGTGTGTGGTGGTTGGTGGTGGATGCAATTAAGCCTTGTAAGAATCCTCTGTTGAAATCTGAAAAAGTGTGTCTGTAGTTTGTGTTTATGATGTAGAGTAGATTCATTCCATGTCATATGTGTTACAGTTCAGAAGGGTTTTCAGTGATAACTTTTATTTAAAATCGCCCTTATAATAGTTTACTCTCTTTTCTTTTTGGCTTATGTAGTCTTAAGGCATTACTCTTTCATGTAATACATAAAAAAAAACGATATCTAGGACCATTTTTTAATAATAGTCTTGTTTCTAGCGTCACATGCATTACATTCAGACATGAAGGATATTTTAAACATTTTTAAACAATGTATAAACTCTGTGAATTGTGCCTTTATTTTTTATAAAAATGGGTTTTTCTGAATTTTTATGGAGTCTTCTAATTATTACAATAGTCCTTTTGTAAATTTTTATTCATTGAACCCCTGAGAATTAAGATATTTATTGTCACGTGTGTTACACCTTAGCATCACGTGCGTTACCCATGCAAAATCTCACCGATTTCCAAAGCACCGTGAAGTGGGAAAATACTTAAATTTGACAACCAATCAGAATAAAGAATTTTCTTAATCTTAGTTTTTGTCCTGAGAGAATTGGTCATTTGGTTTGGACAGCACCGTTCCTTAAAGTTCAGGCTCCATAGCATAAACAATTTTCATTGAAAAGATTTCAAACCTGCACAGGTTAGTGTAAAAACCTTTCTTCTTTTTTTTTCATATATGTATCATAAAAATATATAAAGTAGTTTTTTGGAAAACTGTTTGAATGCACACATATATATAAGAATTTTGGAGTAGAAATTTTTCGGACAGCGTTCATTTTTTAAGCAGCAGCAATAACCCACAAGGCCAGTTTAGTTTTCCCTATGGTTGATTAAGAAAATTATTTTCTCAACCCTTGAATATTTTAACTTGTGATGAGAAGAAAAATTAAATATTTTAATTATTTGTTTATTTTGTTGTCAATGGAATTTTTTGGGGGGGGGGCCAATTTTGAGTTTCAACTATCTTCATTGAAGGTAACAAATTAGATGTATTAGTACCCTCTCTGAGGAATGCAGCCTCGACAGGGAAATCTCCTTCCGCATTGAAAGGGCGTCTAGGTCTTTTTCAGCACTTAATAAACGTGTATGGTCCCAGCATGGTATCAAGTTACATACAAAAATAATTGTGATAAAGTTTGTTTTGATGACACACCTGTATGCAAGCAAAACTTGGACACTCTATAAATATCAACTAAAACTTCTTGAGGGTTTCCATCAACGGTACCTGAGACAGACACTTCATATCAAATGGCAGTCCCATATTTCAGATACAGCAGTATTTTGAAAAGCAGGGCTACCAAGCATCCAGTCAATGGTAATGAAAAGTTATCTCTGATGGGTTGGTCATATTCTGTGTATGGATGACGGCCTTCTGCCAAGGCAATTATTCTATGGTGAAATGTGGTAAGGAAAGAGAAGTGCATTAAAATCAAAGAGGAGATTTAAGGACACAATAAAATATTATCTGAAACAATCTGGACTATCTGTGGACCAATGGGAAAAAATGGCTTCAGAATGAAGTAAGTGGCAGAAACTGATTCACAAAAGCATAGAATCCTTTGAGAATAGACGTATGCAGTACAGCACTTACAAGCATCTAAATTGCAAAGGCAAACAGGGTCCAGCATCGGGTCCAAAAACTCACCAGGCTAACTGTGACATCAATAGAAAACTGTGCCTGTCTCTTACTGGTCTCAAGAGTCATCAGCGTAAATGAGCGCAATCTATCTTGCACCCAAATAATCTCACTGAAAACAAAACTAATCGGTTATGCCAATTCTGTGGCAAAATAAATCACAGTTGGGCTGGCCTGAAGAGTTACCTACAAACACATACAATTTAAGAGGATAGTAAGGGAGGTGGGGAGACAAGAGGGGATAAAGAAGTTGGCCAAGCTCGAAGCCGAGAGGACAGCCATCATACATATATATATATATATATATATATATAAACATGCTTACATATACATATATATATATATATGTATGTATATAAACATAATTCATATACATACACATATACAAATATGTATATCTATATATATGCACACATACATATATACACACATATATATATATATATATATCAACAAATATATATATAAAAACATATACATACATTTATATATATATATATAAACATACATGAACATAAGCATATATATATATATACATACACACACACACACACACACACATAGTTATATCTATATGTACACATATACGTGTGTATATATATATACACACACATATATATATATACACGTACATATACACATACAAATACATAATTACATATATATATATATATATAAATACATCAAAACATATAGATACATATAGACATACGTGTATATATATATATATATATATATATATATATATATATATCATGAGTGCGTTGATCCTCAGTAAATCACTTTGTGGTTATGTGTTCGACCAAGTACAATATAATATGGACAGTATTCAATATGAAATCTTAACTGCCTGGTAAATGTTGTTTTATAAATTGTATAAACTTTTATAAACTTCATAAAAATTAAGGTCGCAGAATAATTTCTATGGATTAAATATATATATATATCTAACATATATTTATTTAGTATCAATATTATATATATATATATATATATATATTTTTATATATACAGAAATGTGTATATATATATATATATATATATATATATATATATATAACCATACTTATGTATAAATATATATATATACAAAAAAAAAATATATATATATATATATACATAAATATATATATATATATATATATATATACATAAATATGTATATATGTATATATATATATAAATAAATATAGTCGTCGATTTTTTCGATAGCTACTACACCAAGGTGTAGGGGAGGGCGCTACTCCATTCCCAGGATTGCTCCACTTTACCCTTGAACCGTACCTTATAATGCTGAGTG